>JAVJIF010011601.1:85000-153565 GCA_038442645.1 Agave tequilana
CTTGACAAAAAGGGGGAGAATTTTTTTGAGTTTATTTATGCCCCTTTGTTGAGGATTTGACAAAAAGGGGGAGAGGAATTTTGGAGTTTTGAAATATGCATGATCATTTAATTTCTTGTTTTATACAAAAAGGAGGAGAAAATTTTGAAAGTTTTATATACACATGTTTATGTCATTTATATGCATGTTTAATTTTTCAATTGGTATTAGAGAATATATATTTTGTTTTCAATTGGTATCAAAGCATATTGTCAATATGTGTTATTTGTTTTATGCATACATTGAATATCTTTATTGTTTATTACTATGAATGAGTTAAGGGGGAGCTTCTACGGAGCTTAACTTTATCCATGCATATATAACTCCATGAGTTTTGTCATTATCAAAAAAGGGGAGATTGTTAGTGTAACACCCCATTCCCAGTATACGTGCACAGTTACGTATCCTGATTTTTGAGCATATTTTCTTCTATTATTATTATATTTATTTTCTACTATCCTCACTCATATAGCAGTACTGCATGATTTGATCTGTTTGGTATTCAGGTTTGACTAATTTTAGTTTCAAATATTATTTTTTAATATTCTAGATTTTTCATGATTTTCTGGAATTTTTCAGAATAAAAATGTAGATCTTCAAAACCGGTGTCGGCCAGTATCACTGGTTGATTCCAGGAATTTTAATTTGCTATTGGAACAAAATTTCCGGATTCTGCTTTCACATTCCTTCTTAGAATTATGTTTTCTTCCTTTGGGCATTTTCTGAGAATTTTCAGATTTTATCAAAAATTCAGCCTACCCGGTGTAGACACCGATCCCAATATATTCCAGGATTTTTATTTTGAAAATGAGATAGAATTTCTGGAAACCGATTTCACCAAAAGTCATTTCATAATATTTATGATTTTTGTGAATTTTTGGATAGCTTTCTGAGATACTTCAATTTTTGGTCATTCCTGGAGTTTTCGGTATTTTCCCGGATACCGAGAATTTATCCAAGTTTTCCACTTATCTCTTTTTCCCATTTTCCTCTCTCCTTCCTCAAACGCGAGCTTCGCCAGTTGGATCCATCATTAATGCAGTGACCCTCCCCTTGCTGCATTAAATGCGTATGGGCTAATTCAACTCAAGTCCAAATCACCCATGCCTTGTCCTTTTCCTTTTGAAACGCAGCTTCCTTTTATTTTCTCTTGGACGCCAGCTAGTTGCCTTGAAACGCCACCCTCATGTGAAGGGCGCCACTTTGAAACGCAAGTTTCAAATGGATGGCAACATTATATTATCATTATGTCACTATTCCCACCTTTATATATATATATATGTGTGTACACATTTTCTCTCTCTTCAATAATTGCTCTTCTCCTCCTTTTCTAGCAGCCAACGCCAACAACAAGTCTTGGACGCAGCATTGTTGTATGGGAAACGCAACCTTGAATGAAAGCATGTTTCATTCATTAGGTATGGGATTATTTCATTATTTTTCCCTCCTATATATATATAACCACACCCCTTTTGTTTCTTCCTCTCCTTTGCACTTCTTCTTTCTCTTCTTGATTCCTGCAGCCTCCAACAGAGCAAGGAGAGAAACTCCTTTGGCCTCCATCATCTCCACCATTCCTTCATCAAGCATCGTCACCACCACCATCTTCTTCAACCTCTCTCCATCACTTTGTGAAGACCGGCCTCTCCTTTGGGTTTGGGGCCGTGTTCTTCTCGGTTGACAGGACTCGAGGCCGGTGCCCTCCTTTTGGTTTGGGACCGAGCTTCATCACCGTAGATTTCCCGGTAATCGTTCACGATTATTCCGGTGATCGTTTTGGTGATTGACTTGGCAAGGGATCATCTTCTTCACTTGGCACTCTTGCTGGACATTGGACGCGTTCTAGGCGAGTAATTCTACTCGCCAAGACTTGGTTATTAATTCTATAACTTGTAACATATCAACAAACTCAGCCCTCAAACATCAGGACTTGCTTTCTGTTCTGCACCCATATTAGTCGACTTAGCCAGCCCATTAGTCGACTAACTCCCTTGCAAACGCAGCTTCAATTCGGAAAACGCAGTCTATTGGTCGACTAGCCCATTATCTATAGTCGACTAACCTTCTGCTGGAAACGCAGCCTTGGAAACGCAGCTTCTATTGGTCGACTACCCCCTTTTCCACAGTCGACTAACTCTCTCTCCTGAAGACGCGGACTTGTGATGACGCGGACTTGTGAGACGCGGACTTGAGACAAGACGCGGACTTGTGAGACGCGGACTCGTGAGACGCGGACTTACGAGACGCGAGTTTGTGAAACGCGGACTTTTCTGAAACGCAGCTTATTGGTCGACTACCCCAATTACCCTAGTCGACTAACCCTTTTCTGAAAACGCGGATTTCCGAAACGCAACCCTACTAGTCGACTTGCTTTTCCTCTATAGTCGACTAACCCTTTATCAGTCGACTAATTACCTTCCCTAGTCGACTAATCTTGGCTAATTACTCTGATTTATCATTTTCTTGGGAATAAATCTTATATGCATTATATATTGTTATTTCATGACATGTTACTTGATGAATATCACCTCTTATCATGCTATCTATTAACACAAGGCATGATACACCTGACTCCTGTAATTATCACTGTAACGGGAATGATAACCGGACTTCATGATTTACCAACTTGATTACATGATAGTACGAACCAGTACTCCTGATATACCTGTATTCCTGACATGTTCCTGCTCATTCCCGAAATTTGATAATTATCTAATATTCATAAAATGAGACAACTTACATTGGGTCGGGGGAAAACATGCGGCTATCAATATGTGTTCGTGTTTACAGTGGTATTAGGTATGTTGTGCAACTAAGTTTCCGGTCTGACCTGTGGGCCTCCAGGCGACCGAGGGGAGTGCTGGCTCCCTCATTCCTGGTACCATCATGATAAGGGCATACAATAAGTCCCTCCTGTTTGCCTTGCGGCAGGTTCCGTCCACCAAGCAACGGAACATCCTGGGCCGTGGTCCCGGGTATGTACAGGACCCACTGTAAACATAGTTCGTTGATACCCCGCTGGTTTCCAATAACAACCTTGCTTTACTGGGATATGGATCTATGTGTGCTGGGACGCTAGTCCACATAGCTAGATATCAGGGTAAGGTGAGCTATAATAATGATAATGATAAAAGACGCTAATTGTGGGTGTGGTATGCACCTGGATTACGGTGACATGAGATAAAGGTATATAGATGAGGGTTTCCTTGTTTGGATTATTCCCTCGAGGTACTAGTCTCGTGAAGCCGTAGTTTAAGTGTATACATTGCCCATCCGTTTATATTATGTTGTGCTCCTTTTACTTGCTGGCTGATTTCACATGTTATCGTACCAACTCTCATGCTCATGTTTCTTTTGCCACTCGGCTGTTACCTGCTCTACTTGTTGGGAGGTCCTGACTCCCTTGAATTTGTATGTTCAGGTTCCGAACCTTGGATCGAGGTGGAGCCTTCTGTGGAAGACCAAGCTCTCCTTTTTGAGCAGGCTGATTAGTTTCGGTTGTTGTCATCCCAGACTTTCCTTTTGGCTCGCGGGACCTTTCTTCAGCTCGTGAGCATCTTTGTAATTATCTTGTAAATCGTATTTTTGAGTTTGGCTGTGATATATGATGCATGCGATATGTAAATATATGTCACATTCTGTGATAACCTTGTACCTTGTACTTCTTATGTTGGCATATGAAAGGACGCTACGCTTTGTCGTACTCTGGTTCTTGTCTGTACTGATGCTTAGCGTATATACGTAAGGGTATTTCGGACCTGCGTATGTACGTCGCAGTAACGTCCCCGTACCCTCCGGACCGGGGCGTTACAGGTTGGTATCAGAGCCTAGGCTCTCACACCTATAGTACAAACAAGTAGCAAATTAATGGAATTTGCCATTGCCAACTACAATGTACAAGTTATCTTGTCCTTCTTGATTCCTTTCCTTGTGTCCTAAAACCCTTTCATCTTTCCAGTTCCCAGTCTACTTTTTACCAACATAAGTATGGATAGAAGGACGTGTCGTAGCAACTCCGGGCAAGCATCAAATGGACCCGCGGGAGAGAATGTTGAGATTCTAAGAGTTATCCAGACTATGATGGAGAATCAGCAACAGCAGACGGAACTCCTTCGGCAAGAGTTAGCGACTCCCAAGGAACAAAGGCCGGGGAATGTATCAGACTTTAGGCGGTTGCAACCAGCAATATTCACAGGAGGAGAGAAACCGCTAGATGCTGAACAATGGTTGATTGACACCACAGATCTGCTGAACGCAGCACGAATCCCAAAAGAAAATCAAGTGGAGGTCGCCAAGATTCAGCTAAAGGATGTAGCCAGGACCTGGTGGCAAGCTGAAGAAGCGAGATTGGAGAAACCTGTCTCGTGGGACCAGTTCTCCCAAAGCTTCTATAATAGATTTTTCCCTGCCACTGCTCAGAAAGAAATGGAAGAGCAGTTTATCCGACTTCAACAATGGAACCGGTCTGTAGATGAGTATACCGCTGAGTTCTTGAGGCTGAGCCGCTTCGCTCCATATATGGTGGCTGATGAAGAAAAGCGGGCGAGTAGATTCCAACAGGGTTTGCGAATGGACATTCAAATTCTCTTGATGCCCCAGCAACTGAAAACATATTCCCAAGTCCTCACCATAGCTCGGGAAGTGGAGCGAGGTCTGGAGAAAGGGAAATCTAACATGATGAGGAACCAGGCCATGAAGAGGCCATTTCCACAAGCAGGGAGAGGAGGTCCATATAGAGCGGCAAGGGTTCCGCCAATGAGACGACCATTTCGGCAAGCCCCCTTCCAGACAACCCAACCATTTCCCGTTTGTAACTATTGCCAGAAACCGGGTCATACTCAACAGAATTGCCGAAGGGCAAATGGGTTATGCCTGGCATGTGGTTCCCGTGATCATTCAGTAGAAGTCTGCCCCCACAAGAGAATGGGAATAGCCAGCCAAGTACTACCAGCACTTCCAGGACCAGATGGACAGAGGAACCAGGGACCGATGGTCAGGAGAGCTCTTCCCCCTCCCCCACCGCAAGTTATCCGCCCAGTCCAGAGGGGAGTTAGAGCGGCAGCAGGTCGTGGAAGAGGACGAGCTTACAACCTGACAGCGGAAGAGGCCGAAACTTCTGGAGAAGTGGTAACAGGTAAGATCAGGGTACACTCGAAACCTGTTCTTGCCCTCTTTGATTCGGGTGCATCTCATTGTTACATATCTGATCGTTTTGTTGCCTTGCATTCTATACCTGATAAAACCTTAGACCACCAATGGGAGATTAGTACAGGGAATGGAGTAGTCATATCTACTAAAGTTTGTATTGATTGCCCTGTAGAACTCTGTAACCGTACCTTGGCCATAGATATGCTCGTACTGGATACTAAAGGGTATGACGTAATCTTAGGCATGACTTGGCTCAGTAAATACCATGCAGTCATTGATTGCCGAAGCAAGAAAGTTATTTTCAGAATACCGCTTCAGCCTGAGTTCCAATTTGAAGGAGAACGCAAACCTGCCAAAGGAAAAACACAGATGACTGCTGGTGAGATCCAGAAGAAGAGAGTGCCAGTTTGGAATGAGTTTCCAGAAGTATTTAAGGAGATCTCAGGGCTTCCACCCGATAGGGTAATTGAGTTCTCTATTGATACCCTTCCAGGTACAGTTCCAATATCCAAAGCTCCATACAGAATGGCACCCACTGAGTTGGAAATTCTAAAGAAACAGCTATAAGAATATTCTGACAAGGGATTGATTAGACCAAGTGCTTCACCATGGGGAGCTCCAGTGCTCCTAGCAAACAAAAAGGACGGTGGTAAGCGGTTGTGTATAGACTACAGAGAATTAAATAAGGTTACAATCAAGAACAAGTATCCCTTACCAAGAATTGATGATCTGTTTGATCAGCTTCATGGGGCCCGAGTATTTTCAAAGTTGGATTTGCAATCAGGATATCACCAGCTAAGGGTAAAGAAAGAAGATATTCCAAAGACAGCATTCAGGACTCGTTATGGCCATTATGAATTTCTAGTTATGCCTTTCGGAGTCACCAATGCCCCTGCAGTTTTCATGAATTTGATGAACAGAGTGTTCTCATCGTACTTGGATCAGTTTGTAGTTATTTTCATAGACGACATCTTGATCTATTCGAAGAACGACAGAGAGCATGCAGAACACTTGAGAATAGTGTTACAAACTCTCAAACAGGAACAACTTCATGCTAAGCAAAGCAAATGTGATTTCTGGTTAAATAGTGTGGCCTTCCTTGGACACATAGTTTCGGAAGAAGGAATTTCAGTAGACCCTAGTAAAATTCAGGCAGTAAAGGACTGGCCAATTCCAAGGACAGTAACAGAAATTAAGAGTTTTATTGGACTAGCCGGATATTATAGGCGCTTTGTCCAGGATTTTTCTAAGATTGCAGCCCCGTTAACGAAGCTCACCAGAAAGGGAGAAAGGTACCTATGGTCAGAGGAATGTGCTGCAGCATTTAAGCAATTGAAGGAAAGGCTAATTACAGCTCCAGTTTTGAAGACTCCCTCAGGAAGAGGAGGGATGGTTATATACAGTGATGCATCCGGGAAAGGCCTAGGGTGTGTATTAATGCAGCATGGTCATGTCATAGCTTATGCATCCAGGCAACTGAAGCCACATGAGAGAAATTACCCGACTCATGACCTAGAGCTGGCAGCAGTAATATTCGCACTGAAAATCTGGAGACATTATCTTCTGGGAGATAAGGTGCTAATCTACACTGATCACAAAAGTCTTAAGTATATTTTCACGCAGAAAGAATTGAACATGAGACAGCGTCGGTGGCTTGAGTTAATGGCAGACTATGATATCGACTTACAGTATCATCCGGGCAAGGTTAATACAGTACCAGATGCATTGAGCAGGAAGCCAGAAAATAAAATGCTAGTACAACTCACGCAACAGAAGGAGTTGATTCGGGACATCATGAAACTGGACCTGATGATAGTACAAGGAGTCGATAGGACAGGACAGTTGATGACCTTTCAGATCCAGTCAACCTTGATGAATGAGATTAAAGAAGCTCAAAAAGAGGACCCCAGATTACAGAAGTTCAGAGCTCAAATAGAGGCTGGATTGAGGACGGATATCCACATTCATTCGGATAATGCACTATATTTTGGTAACAGAATTTGTGTTCCCCAAGGAGAAGTCCGACAGAAAATTTTGGCAGAGGCACATAGTTCAGCCTATTCCATACACCCGGGAGGAAATAAAATGTATCAAGACTTGAAACAGCAATTTTGGTGGAATGCCATGAAGAGGGAGATAGCCCAGTATGTGGCCAAGTGCTTAGTTTGCCAGCAAATAAAGGCAGAACACCAAAGAACAGCTGGACTTCTACAGCCGTTGCCGATACCCGAATGGAAGTGGGAACACATCACCATGGACTTTGTTACGGCTCTACCTCGCAGTCCTAAGGGTAACAATGCAGTATGGGTGATCGTTGACCGCCTCACAAAAGCAGCTCACTTTCTACCTTTCAGAGTAGGTCAGTCAACAGAAGTTCTTGCAGAAAAATATATGAAGGAGATAGTTCGTCTGCATGGAGTTCCGGTTAGTATTGTATCGGATAGAGATACAAGATTCCGATCACATTTCTGGGAAAGTCTCCAAGAAAATTTAGGAACTCGTCTGAAATTCAGTACTTCATACCACCCCCAGACAGACGGACAATCTGAACGGACTATTCAAATCCTTGAAGACATGTTACGAGCCTGCACGATGGAATTTAGAGGGTCATGGGAAGACTATATTCATTTGGTAGAATTCTCTTATAATAACAGCTATCAGGCTAGTATCAAAATGGCCCCATTTGAGGCGTTGTATGGCAGAAAATGCAGGTCGCCGATATGTTGGGACGAAGTCGGCGAAAGGAGACTTATGGGACCAGATATACTAGTTCAGACAACAGATAAAGTCCGAATCATCAGAGATCATCTCCGAGCAGCACAGAGCCGACAAAAGAGTTGGGCAGACACAAGTAGAAGGACGTTGGAATTTAGAACAGGTGATCATGTGTTCTTGAAGATATCACCCACCAAAGGGGTAATCCGGTTCGGTACACGTGGGAAACTCAGTCCGAGATACATCGGCCCATTCGAAATTTTGGATCGTGTGGGAGATGTGGCTTACCGATTGGCATTACCGCCATCTTTGGAAGGAGTACACAATGTATTCCATGTATCACAGTTGAGGAGGTATGTCAAGGATGAGAGTCACATTCTAGATCACTCCGAACTGGAACTACAATCAGATCTGTCCTACGAAGAGCAGCCGATGGCCATCCTAGACAAAAGTATCAAGACCCTGAAGAATAAGGCAATACCATTAGTATTGGTTTCTTGGAATAGGCATGCGCCAGGAGAGGCCACATGGGAACGGGAGGACGTTATTCGTGAGCGTTACCCTCAACTATTTTCAACTTAGTTGGTAAAACCCTTTCTCCCTATTCTCTCCACCGTCATCTTCCCCTTCCTGAAATTTCGAGGACGAAATTTTTTGTAAGGTGGATAGATTGTAACACCCCATTCCCAGTATACGTGCACAGTTACGTATCCTGATTTTTGAGCATATTTTCTTCTATTATTATTATATTTATTTTCTACTATCCTCACTCATATAGCAGTACTGCATGATTTGATCTGTTTGGTATTCAAGTTTGACTAATTTTAGTTTCAAATATTATTTTTTAATATTCTAGATTTTTCATGATTTTCTGGAATTTTTCAGAATAAAATTGTAGATCTTCAAAACCGGTGTCGGCCAGTATCACTGGTTGATTCCAGGAATTTTAATTTTCTATTGGAACAAAATTTCCGGATTCTGCTTTCACATTCCTTCTTAGAATTATGTTTTCTTCCTTTGGGCATTTTCTGAGAATTTTCAGATTTTATCAAAAATTCAGCCTACCCGGTGTAGACACCGATCCCAATATATTCCAGGATTTTTATTTTGAAAATGAGATATAATTTCTGGAAACCGATTTCACCAAAAGTCATTTCATAATATTTATGATTTTTGTGAATTTTTGGATAGCTTTCTGAGATACTTCAATTTTTGGTCATTCCTGGAGTTTTCGGTATTTTCCCGGATACCGAGAATTTATCCAAGTTTTCCACTTATCTCTTTTTCCCATTTTCCTCTCTCCTTCCTCAAACGCGAGCTTCGCCAGTTGGATCCATCATTAATGCAGTGACCCTCCCCTTGCTGCATTAAATGCGTATGGGCTAATTCAACTCAAGTCCAAATCACCCATGCCTTGTCCTTTTCCTTTTGAAACGCAGCTTCCTTTTATTTTCTCTTGGACGCCAGCTAGTTGCCTTGAAACGCCACCCTCATGTGAAGGGCGCCACTTTGAAACGCAAGTTTCAAATGGATGGCAACATTATATTATCATTATGTCACTATTCCCACCTTTATATATATATATGTGTGTACACATTTTCTCTCTCTTCAATAATTGCTCTTCTCCTCCTTTTCTAGCAGCCAACGCCAACAACAAGTCTTGGACGCAGCATTGTTGTATGGGAAACGCAACCTTGAATGAAAGCATGTTTCATTCATTAGGTATGGGATTATTTTATTATTTTTCCCTCCTA
This sequence comes from Agave tequilana, assembly GCA_038442645.1. Taxonomy (NCBI): domain Eukaryota; kingdom Viridiplantae; phylum Streptophyta; class Magnoliopsida; order Asparagales; family Asparagaceae; genus Agave; species Agave tequilana. Next base: position 94,657 of record JAVJIF010011601.1, read on the forward strand.
TATATATATAACCACACCCCTTTTGTTTCTTCCTCTCCTTTGCACTTCTTCTTTCTCTTCTTGATTCCTGCAGCCTCCAACAGAGCAAGGAGAGAAACTCCTTTGGCCTCCATCATCTCCACCATTCCTTCATCAAGCATCGTCACCACCACCATCTTCTTCAACCTCTCTCCATCACTTTGTGAAGACCGGCCTCTCCTTTGGGTTTGGGGCCGTGTTCTTCTCGGTTGACAGGACTCGAGGCCGGTGCCCTCCTTTTGGTTTGGGACCGAGCTTCATCACCGTAGATTTCCCGGTAATCGTTCACGATTATTCCGGTGATCGTTTTGGTGATTGACTTGGCAAGGGATCATCTTCTTCACTTGGCACTCTTGCTGGACATTGGACGCGTTCTAGGCGAGTAATTCTACTCGCCAAGACTTGGTTATTAATTCTATAACTTGTAACATATCAACAAACTCAGCCCTCAAACATCAGGACTTGCTTTCTGTTCTGCACCCATATTAGTCGACTTAGCCAACCCATTAGTCGACTAACTCCCTTGCAAACGCAGCTTCAATTCGGAAAACGCAGTCTATTGGTCGACTAGCCCATTATCTATAGTCGACTAACCTTCTGCTGGAAACGCAGCCTTGGAAACGCAGCTTCTATTGGTCGACTACCCCCTTTTCCACAGTCGACTAACTCTCTCTCCTGAAGACGCGGACTTGTGATGACGCGGACTTGTGAGACGCGGACTTGAGACAAGACGCGGACTTGTGAGACGCGGACTCGTGAGACGCGGACTTACGAGACGCGAGTTTGTGAAACGTGGACTTTTCTGAAACGCAGCTTATTGGTCGACTACCCCAATTACCCTAGTCGACTAACCCTTTTCTGAAAACGCGGATTTCCGAAACGCAACCCTACTAGTCGACTTGCTTTTCCTCTATAGTCGACTAACCCTTTATCAGTCGACTAATTACCTTCCCTAGTCGACTAATCTTGGCTAATTACTCTGATTTATCATTTTCTTGGGAATAAATCTTATATGCATTATATATTGTTATTTCATGACATGTTACTTGATGAATATCACCTCTTATCATGCTATCTATTAACACAAGGCATGATACACCTGACTCCTGTAATTATCACTGTAACGGGAATGATAACCGGACTTCATGATTTACCAACTTGATTACATGATAGTACGAACCAGTACTCCTGATATACCTGTATTCCTGACATGTTCCTGCTCATTCCCGAAATTTGATAATTATCTAATATTCATAAAATGAGACAACTTACATTGGGTCGGGGGAAAACATGCGGCTATCAATATGTGTTCGTGTTTACAGTGGTATTAGGTATGTTGTGCAACTAAGTTTCCGGTCTGACCTGTGGGCCTCCAGGCGACCGAGGGGAGTGCTGGCTCCCTCATTCCTGGTACCATCATGATAAGGGCATACAATAAGTCCCTCCTGTTTGCCTTGCGGCAGGTTCCGTCCACCAAGCAACGGAACATCCTGGGCCGTGGTCCCGGGTATGTACGGGACCCACTGTAAACATAGTTCGTTGATACCCCGCTGGTTTCCAATAACAACCTTGCTTTACTGGGATATGGATCTATGTGTGCTGGGACGCTAGTCCACATAGCTAGATATCAGGGTAAGGTGAGCTATAATAATGATAATGATAAAAGACGCTAATTGTGGGTGTGGTATGCACCTGGATTACGGTGACATGAGATAAAGGTATATAGATGAGGGTTTCCTTGTTTGGATTATTCCCTCGAGGTACTAGTCTCGTGAAGCCGTAGTTTAAGTGTATACATTGCCCATCCGTTTATATTATGTTGTGCTCCTTTTACTTGCTGGCTGATTTCACATGTTATCGTACCAACTCTCATGCTCATGTTTCTTTTGCCACTATGCTGTTACCTGCTCTACTTGTTGGGAGGTCCTGACTCCCTTGAATTTGTATGTTCAGGTTCCGAACCTTGGATCGAGGTGGAGCCTTCTGTGGAAGACCAAGCTCTCCTTTTTGAGCAGGCTGATTAGTTTCGGTTGCTGTCATCCCAGACTTTCCTTTTGGCTCGCGGGACCTTTCTTCAGCTCGTGAGCATCTTTGTAATTATCTTGTAAATCGTATTTTTGAGTTTGGCTGTGATATATGATGCATGCGATATGTAAATATATGTCACATTCTGTGATAACCTTGTACCTTGTACTTCTTATGTTGGCATATGAAAGGACGCTACGCTTTGTCGTACTCTGGTTCTTGTCTGTACTGATGCTTAGCGTATATACGTAAGGGTATTTCGGACCTGCGTATGTACGTCGCAGTAACGTCCCCGTACCCTCCGGACCGGGGCGTTACAGTTAGCCCAGAGGCCCATCGCTCTAGTTTTGATGACGATTAACTCATGTAGTTATAGTTTACTAATAATCTTGTGTTTAAATAGTTTCAGTAATTGACCAAGATATTAGTAGGTGATTAGCTTCAACAAAAGAGTTTTGAAGCTTTCACATGTTGGTTCAAGAGCTCGAGCGTCAAGATCGCATCTAGTACTCGGTTGGAGTCAAGCTTGTTGGATCGCGTTTGGATCGAGTCGACTTGGAGAAGGAGTTCTACAAGAAGACCTCAGTTTGTTTAAATTAAGATTATGTTTAGATCTTGTGTAAAGGTAGATAGTGTTGATATGCCAAGTTCACATACACACACAAGTTTTAAAGTCATTGGTTTTGATTTTTCGGTTTAACCGGTTTTTTTTTTCATATCAAAAACATAGATAGATATCTTTATATGTATATTGGATTCTATCCATATACAATACGCTTCAAAGTTGTTTATATATCTTTTTTTTGTATTTACGTGAGTTTTGGAGAAAATGGTTTTTCATTTCAAAAATTCAAGTCTGGAAAAATACCAATTTTGTGTTTAAGCCATATTTCTATATCACAAAAATGTTTCAAATTGTTTATAATATGTGTTGAATTTTATTCACACATATTTGTATTTCAAATATCTTATAAGAACTTATTTTTGTAGAATTTTTATGATTTTATGGGATTTTTTAGAAGGTAAAAAGATAAGTTTTTAATCCCTTAAAAATAGTGACCTGGCCTTCTGCCGGTCGACCGGACGGTCGACCGAGGCAGAAGTCGGTCTACCGGTCTGGTCGATCGATGTGCACGAACGTGCACGGCAGGAGTGGCTGGTGTGTCGGTTGACCGGGTCGGTCGACCGCGAGAGAGCTTTGCTCTCTAGAAATGGCCCCGGTCGACTGGGTGGTTGACCGGCAGAGCTGCTGCTCTTTGTATCCAGTTCTGGTCGACCGGGCAATCGATCGGTGGCTCAACGGTCATAAAAATGACCATTGCCCGGTCGACCGGAAGGGCATTTCTGCCCTTTCCAGACTGCCAACGGAATGAAATAAAGTAATAGCTCCGCTCATTTGTACGAAATTTATATGAAATTCAATCTGATTCAAAAGTCTCTTATCTCTCTTTGTCTGATAAAGGGTACATTTGAGCGGAAGGTACACATCTTTTTTTTCGAATTTTTCTATTTTTATGTTATTTTGTATTGTACAATTCCCCTGTTTGTGGGAGCATTTACCCCGAAGGAGTAATGAGAAGAATTATAGAATGGATTGCGAATTATGCCTAGATCTCAGATAAATGGAAATTTTATTGATAAGACCTCCTCAATTATAGCAAATATTTTATTACGAATAATTCCGACAATGACAGATTTTTGAGAGGGTATAAATACCCATCTCTTGAGCTGGTTTCTTCATGGTTTTAGCGAGCAAAAATTTCCTATTTTTCTAAGTATGTAACAACAAGTTTTTAAAAGAATATTGGGCTTAAAGATTTTATCTTTATTTGTTTTTAAAGGGTTGGAAAAATTAAAGAAAAATAGAGTATTTAGGAATTGGTTTTTGATCTTCATTTCTATAGCTATATAGAAGTTTTCCCAAGAGTTTTTCTTTTTGATTTCAAAACTATTTATTTCTCACACTTGAGCTATCATATCTATAGGATCTTGTTTTGTGAGGAAAATTGGTTTGTGATTTAGTGAGACCACCAAGAGTTGTAAATCCTCTTTTATTTGAGTTCCCTCTTGTGTAGAGGTGAGTGTGGAGGTTGTGTTGGTATCCCTCTAAGTGTAGAGGTGATTGTGGCTGGAGTGTTGGCTTTGAGCCTTATCCCTCTAGTGAGAGGTGATTATGGAGGAGTGTTTGAGTTTGTTGGCATCCCTCTAAGTGTAGAGGTGATTGTGCTTGGTGTTTGGCTTTGTGCCTTATCACTCTATTGAGTGGTTGATCTTGTTTTGGCTAAACGCCCATCCCTCTAAGTATAGAGGTGATTATTATTGTGCCTTACATTATTTCATATTATTCATATCATATTTATATGCTTGGTATTGTTTGTGTGCCTCACTTGTGTTGAATTAAGGGAGCTTTACATAGCACCTCAACTCTCATTTAGAGGAATTTAGAGGAAATAGTCCAGAGTCCTTCACCGGGAATTCGGTTACACTCTTTGGTTATACAAAGTGTGTTGCAATTAGTTTCTATTTTCGCATCATTTGTTATTAGATTAGCCATACACCTATTCACTCCCCCTCTAGGTGTACTTTCAGCCTTGAGACTCTTGATAGCTATAGAATCTATTGTGAGTTGTGATTTAATTCCTTTAGTAGGATTTTCCCCATTAAAGCTTGGTCTTCACTAATTGAGTAAGGATGCTACAGATCACTCGATCTTGGGGGTTGTGTTTGTATTCATTGAATGAAATTCTTGGTTAACTCATGTGAAACTTGGTAACTGTTGACTCATTATATATAAATTATTTTAGAGAAAAGATTAAGTAATTAATGGAATATACCGGTATATGTAAGCTAACATCGACTATTTGTTGAATGTAGATTGAGTATTTTAAATTCTTAATTAGCAATTGATGCATCAGTAGGAGTAAGGCAAAAAAAATGTTGATATTTTATAAGTTTAAAGTACGTAGGTGTATTTCCTCTCGTTGAGGTTCATGTATAATTTTCCATATTTCAACTATTAGAAATTCATGATTTGATCAGAGCTCAATTTTATATGGCTTCTTAATCTAAATCTGATAGACTTAACTGGTTTTGAACCCGAATATTGTTCCTTCCATGTATAACCATTTGATAATAAAAATAGGATTTCAATTAATTAGCGATGTGGGAACTCTTCAAGATTTTCTTTAATTAACTTCTTTTGGGCTTCTTCTGTTATAAGTTTATGACCAATAAACTGTCTCACATAGCAAGATAGGATCAAGTTGTGAGTGTGAAATCCTCAATCTTATAGTAAGCTATAAGTTCAATGACCCGCTCAAGGTGTCATACACGGATGAACGTACGATGAGGCATTCACAAGTTGAAACTATATATATATATATTTCAAGTGAAGAACAAATTATTCTTGAAAGAATAGATTAGATACTGATGTTGAGTTGGTAACTCAGTTTGTGAATATGAGAAAAAAGTAAAAAAAGGGCATGACTTAACAAAGATAAATTTGGAAAAGAACCACCCGAAGAGTACAAGTACTAGGGCGAAATAGCACCTAGTGACCTCTGAATCGGAAATTGTTGATATTCTCTTATTAGTTCCAACATCTAACTGAGATGCATCCTTGGAGGTCTCCCTCATGATGTTTGGATAATATATTTTCGGGGGGAAGGTTGACATAGAATCGGGGGCACTACAGCCTTGCTATGTTTTTTTTAGTAGATTATATGACCTATAGGATGAGGATCTTGGCATGTTACCTTGTTTATAGTGCCCCTTTTGTTTGTAGATCCATTATTTTTATTGTTGATAAAACATGATAGTTTTTACCAGATAGCTTAAGGATAGTAGAATAACTTCATAATTACATGTGCACAGGGGACTGATAAGGGGAAACTATTCCAAATAAATCAAGTGTGTTTCTTAAGAATATTATTGAAATTTAGCTGAGTAACTGATGAATTTCATTATCTTACAAATCATGGTGTAAATACGGTCGTAGGAGAACTCATATATTCCTTGAATGAATAAGTGAGAGACTTGACCGTTATACCGGTGATTCTAATGGTCGAGGTTCATCACTTATTGAACACAAAGATTAATCATTCCACCCCATGGCATTCATAATTAAATCGGAACTTCACATTTTTGTTGGAAATTCCATATTTGTTGGTTAATCCATTAGAATGCTCAATGAACACTTTATCAGCTGATCCTGATGTTAGATTGATGAAGAATCACCTTTATCGATTTATAGAGAATAATTAGCTAAATTGGCGATAAGATGTGAAACTAGAACTAAATTGTGAAGTAAGTTGATAATAATTTGCTAAGTTAATGACTAATTGTGAAATCAATAGTCATAGAATCAAAAATTTTAGAATCAATAATTAGGTGATTGCAAAATGGGATTGTAAGCAAGCTGAATAAAAGTAACTAGTCAACAATTGAATAATCCAATGAAAAGCTAGAATATAATAATTCCGGTTGAATCAAATATATAGAGTATATTTCCTATTACGTAACTAGTTCATAAATCAAGAAATCGGAAGTACTGTGTGGTCTTATAGAACATATTTTCTCCTCGGCACTGATGTTAGCGGATGAATTGAAAAATCAGATAAATCAAGAACGTATCCTAAAATTGTGAATAGGGACTAGATTTTAATGACTACTGATTGAGGCAAAACCTGCACAAAAATACGAGATTATAGAACTTAAGAAAGAAAATGTGCAAGTGCTCAATTCTTCCGCTATAGCAAGTGGCTAAGCGGGTCGTGATCCACAAGGAGGGTTTGCGATGGAAGCTTTATGGTTCTTTATTGAAATCGTTAAGAAAAAAAAAGCGAAGGTTCTTCTCTATTTTAAAGTTATAAAAATGAAGAAAGAAAGTTATAGTTAAGTTAGAAGAATATGAAAGATGAAGAAGGTGGAAAATTCAGAAAACAAAAGAAAGCGATTATGTACAATGAAGTGGAAAGAAGAATGAAAACGATTTGGAAGAAGTGGTTGGTGATCTAAACTAAGAAAGAAAAGAAAGAAAGAAAAGTGAAGAGATACTTACCTAGGTTGATTGATGACTTACTTGGAAACCTTTTTGCAAGTTCTACCTTTTTGCTTTGGAGGCGTTCAACGCATAGATCATAAACTCGAGCTCGGTCCCCGTGCACATTATATCGTCAAGCATAAGAAGAACAAAGTGATGCGGATCTTAGAAGAGGAGAACGTCTTCATGAACTATCGCTGGCTCTCACGTAGCTTGGTTATACTTGCTTTGGAATTCACTTGTACACTCAACAAATACAACCAAGATAAAGTAGAAGAGGAAGAGGAAAGCAAAACAAATGTAAAGTAAAGCAGAATAGAAAACAAACAAAGCATTTACCTTTATTACTTGCTGAGACAATGAAAGAAAGGAGTAGGGTACACTCTCAACATCAGCCCCTCTCTCTTACTTACATGAATCTTCTTCTATCCTAAGTTACATACAAATTACATAAGAAGAAAAGAAAAACCTAAACTACAAAGAATTAAAACTAGGCTAAATCCTAATCTGCCTTTGCCTCTCATTTTCAGCGCAGATTATGGCCTTTTATAGGCATAAACCCAACAACCAGAATCCCGGAGAGGCCGGGGGAGCAAACGCTCCCCGTAACTCCCAAGATTGCCGCGGAAACGCGGCCCAAGCCGCGTTTCCGCGGCCAGGGTGTGGCCAAATGGCCACACCCTGTTGGTGGGTCTCTCCGGGGGTTTCTTCTGGCTTTATCCTTTGTTGGTTTTGTCGTTTGAGCTCCGGATTCTGACGAAATGACCTTAGATTCTTGGCTTTAACCGATCGATTCTGAGAGGATTCTTCTCAACCGGTTTCAACCTCTTGATTTTGCCCTGATTTTGTGTGTGCGAATTTATTCTGATTTAATTCAGAATTCTGGTGGGCTTTTGGGCTCATTTCTCTTCATCTCCTTAAGGATTGGGCCTGCAAATAAATTAGACAAATAATTAGGACAATGCAGGCTTTTATTCTAAAATAAGTATGAAAATGTAACATTAAATATGCAACATTAGCAACCAATCACACCCCCATACCTATCTTTTGCTCGTCCTCGAGCAAAACAACTAAATTATACTAAGGATTATTAGACCACTTTCGCAGGTCACGCGATTGCACTGAGCATGTGCAACAAGCCGTTAAACCTCTAGGTTTCCCCTAGAGGACGAGTGTTGTCTCGTGAGGGTTTTCAGCGGATTACACCCACAAAATCCATAAAGAAAGGGAAATAAAGAGTTAGTATTTTCGAAAAGCATTTTGAAAGAGAAAAATATTTGAAATATGATTGTAAGATCTAAGCAATCTATAAGTTATAGGAAAGCCGAATTTTTCATTCCTAAACTTAGTCTCTATTCAAAAATTTGTTATCAATCAAAGTAAGGAGTCAAATTGTACTTCTCATCTAGTCTATTACTTTACCCTAAGTCATATGCACTTGTGACTGTGAAAATTTTGACTAAGGGTTCATTAACTTTAACTCTTATGCCTTATATATATATATATATATATATATATATATATATATATATATATATATATATATATATATATATATATATTTTGGTGGTATTATTCCTTAGTTTAGGCTTTCTAATCTGCCCATGTAACGAGCCTTTAATCGATGACTCCCAAACCAGACGGTCTTAGGGCACCAGGTGAGAAGACACCCCTAGGACTTAAGACTCAAGCAAATAAGGCCACAAAACTAAGGATTTTATTATATGATGTACCCCTTTTAGGCGTGAATACTTATGCTTTATTAGGCACAAATACCCAGCTTAATCAGAGGATCTTTCTTTTCAAACTTATCTAATCATCTTTCGCATAAATACTAAGGCTTGCTTAGGCCAAAGCACCTAGCTAATCAATAATTAGACTTGTTTTTTTCTCTTTTTTTTTTCTTTTTTTTTTTCAAACTCATCTAATTATCTTTTGCATAAATACTAAGGCTTTCTTAGGCCAAAGCACCTAGCTAATCAATAATTAGATTTGTTTATATATATATTTTTTTATAAGGCATAAGAATCTTTGTTTTTGAACCCTAAGTGTGTAAGTGTATGAAGTGTGCATATTTCATCAAGGTAAAGATCAAGACTAAATTACTTTGACAAATTATCTTCCTAACTCTATAAATCAAACAAATAATCTTATTTTGACCAAGTATGAGAAATCCTAATTTGGATTTTCCTATTCCTTAAAATTAACTTAATTTCTTACAAAAATAAGTCAAAATATTGTTTCTATTTTTCAAAAAGTTTTTAAAAGTAAAGAAAAAATGTTAAAATTTTTTTTTTATACTTTAAAGAAAAAGAAAAGTTATGTTAGACCCTCCCCCACACCTATCTCATGCATTGTCCTCAATGTATGAATTAATGCATAGATGTATGAAAAAGAAGAAAGGGAAGGAAAATGGTTACCTTAAGGTGGTGGTTCCGGTGGTGGTCTGATTGGTCCACGAAACATGGCCCAATCAACTTTTCTTGGGTCTCGGAGGAACCCACCAGAGATATCTTTATTATAACCCATTAAAAAGATTTGTCCATGAAGGATTTTTATTAAGTATGTGACCCCATCTAATTTCCAAATTTCATAACAAATTTCGGAGTCAAATTTGTCAACCACCTCGTCCCAGAATGGAGTATGAAATGATAGAACGGCTGACTTGGACTCAGGAAGGACAGGAACTAATACCGACTCAGGAAGTTGACTTAAGTCAAGTAAAGGTTCAGGAGTCAGAATAAGTTCAGGAAGTGGGTCCAAGTCAAGAAATTGAAACTCAAGTCCACATGTATTTTCCAATAATGGAATGTGACCTAATATGGGTGATTCCAGTTCAGGAATGATAGGTGGGGGAATCAAAACTGACTCTAGAATATTATTCAAGTTTGGTAATAAAACAGGAGTCAATATTGATTCAGAAAGTTGAACTGGATCACATATGTGAGAATCTGGGTCACATATCTCATTGAGTTCAATATCAAAAAATGGAGAACTTGCCAATTTATCCATGGGATTTTCAAAATTGTAAAGTTGGTCAAGTTCAACATGATCCTCAAAGATGGGTGATTCAATTTCTTTATGAATTGGTACAGGATCCAATGTTGACTCCGGGAAAAGATTGAAGTCAGGTGAAGATACCGGAGTCATAATCGAATCAGGAAATAGAATTGAATCACTAAGTTGGGGTTCAGGATCATAATCATTTTCAAGTTCTATTTCAGGAAAAGGAAAACTAGCCAAACTATCAATATCATTTGGAGTTTGGGTATGTTCAAATGGTTGTGCTGAAATGGAATCTTGATTTCCAAAACTACATGACTCTTCGGCTCTAACAGAATAGTTAGTGACATCAGGACGGTGGGAACGTAGAGATTCGACCATCATATCTATGTCACGATTACGAGTGTTTTGAGCCTGAGTCATGGCTTCAAGCATCTTTTCATAGTTGATAGGTTCATTATTTTGATGAAAAGATGAAGAATTGTCTTGGAAGTGGTAGTGAAATTGTGAGTCTATCAGATTTTGGGATTTGTGTTTGGACTCACGCATACGCATTTCCATAATTGATGGTTTCCTATTTTGGACGGGTGGAACTGAGTATGAATCTTGAACATAATGTGGACTGGGTGGAGAAGGAGGGCAAGGTGGTTGGAAATTATGCTCGGGGGAGGTGAATCCCCACTGACTCGGTGAAGAGTTGAAATCATTTTGGAAATTATAGTTATTAGATGGGGGGTATGGGTCATATTGATTCGGATAAGACCAATCTGGCACACTAGGTTGGTCAAAATTATGATATGCCGGGTTGGTAATATCCGAAAATGAAGTCGGTGTGTAATATGGATTATTATTATAGTTGAAAAAATTATTATTGTAGTCCATATCACACAATAGAATACAAACAAAGAAAAACAAACAAATAAACAAACAAAAAAAGAAAAAAAATTCTAGCCTAAGTTAGGGTAGACTTAGGACCTAGACGACTCCTAACTGGCTAGACTGTCCACGGGAGGTCTAATGTAGACTTTAACCACAAGCTAATCAGCCAGGTCAGGGTAAGGTTGGTGGGAGGTTTTCCGTCAAAGACGTTCCTTAATTAAATAACCACCAACCTTCGGGCTTTCGGCCCTCAATCCCTTTCTTAGACACTGATTTTGCAGGAGTTAGATTCCAACATTTTTCTCCCTTAGGATAATCTCCTAATTGAGTCCAAGATGTCCCTAGGGCCAACGTCTACTTAATTTTAGTTAGGCTTGGGTTAATGAGTGCTTGAAATGTGATTTTTGGGCTAAGGAAGGGTGATTAAATCCCCACCTTATCTTGTTAATGGGTTAGTGCCCTTAAGATCAATTTGTGCAAGTGTACAAGATATGTAAGATTCACTCAAAGCGATATAAATCAACCAAGAAGTGAGTCCTATGCTAAATGCAATGCATACGTACCTTGCTCAGCACTCTTCAACAGTAAAAAAATAAAGGAATTAAAAAGACACGTGCCTAAAATGCAAATGTCTAATCAATTTTTTATCTTTTCAACAAATATTTTACTGTTGATTATTAGCAGGCTTATGTTATGGCATATAAGAAAAATTAAAGTTGCAGCAAACTAGAATTTGTAAACTAAGCAGCCCTGCAAAAAGCTGTTAGTAGTCAACTCGTCCTTGCGGCGGATCGGCGGCTTTTGTCGTGGAAACGCGGCAATTCAGAGGGCCCTTGGTCTCTGCTTTCTAGAGCAGAGGCCCAAGGCCACTTGTATGTCACTGTAATATTAATTTTCTGCTTTGATTGCCCTGTAACCTACAACAGAGAAGAAAATTCGTTTAGTTCTAAAAAAATTTCAAAAAAAATTCAGATTTCAATAAAAAACATGTTACCCTCCCCGGCAACGGCGCCAAAATTTGATTGAGGCAAAACCTGCACAAAAAATACGAGATTATAGAACTTAAGAAAGAAAATGTGCAAGTTCTCAATTCTTCCGCTATAGCAAGTGGCTATGCGGGTCGTGATCCACAAGGAGGGTTTGCGATGGAAGCTTTATGGTTCTTTATTGAAATCGTTAAGAAAAAAAAAGCGAAGGTTCTTCTCTATTTTAAAGTTATAAAAATGAAGAAAGAAAGTTATAGTTAAGTTAGAAGAATATGAAAGATGAAGAAGGTGGAAAATTCAGAAAACAAAAGAAAGCGATTATGTACAATGAAGTGGAAAGAAGAATGAAAACGATTTGGAAGAAGTGGTTGGTGATCTAAACTAAGAAAGAAAAGAAAGAAAGAAAAGTGAAGAGATACTTACCTAGGTTGATTGATGACTTACTTGGAAACCTTTTTGCAAGTTCTACCTTTTTGCTTTGGAGGCGTTCAACGCATAGATCATAAACTCGAGCTCGGTCCCCGTGCACATTATATCGTCAAGCATAAGAAGAACAAAGTGATGCGGATCTTGGAAGAGGAGAACGTCTTCATGAACTATCGCTGGCTCTCACGTAGCTTGGTTATACTTGCTTTGGAATTCACTTGTACACTCAACAAATACAACCAAGGTAAAGTAGAAGAGGAAGAGGAAAGCAAAACAAATGTAAAGTAAAGCAGAATAGAAAACAAACAAAGCATTTACCTTTATTACTTGCTGAGACAATGAAAGAAAGGAGTAGGGTACACTCTCAACATCAGCCCCTCTCTCTTACTTACATGAATCTTCTTCTATCCTAAGTTACATACAAATTACATAAGAAGAAAAGAAAAACCTAAACTACAAAGAATTAAAACTAGGCTAAATCCTAATCTGCCTTTGCCTCTCATTTTCAGCGCAGATTATGGCCTTTATAGGCATAAACCCAACAACCAGAATCCCGGAGAGGCCGGGGGAGCAAACGCTCCCCGTAACTCCCCAAGATTGCCGCGGAAACGCGGCCCAAGCTGCGTTTCCGCGGCCAGGGTGTGGCCAAATGGCCACACCCTGTTGGTGGGTCTCTCCGGGGGTTTCTTCTGGCTTTATCCTTTGTTGGTTTTGTCGTTTGAGCTCCGGATTCTGACGAAATGACCTTAGATTCTTGGCTTTAACCGATCGATTCTGAGAGGATTCTTCTCAACCGGTTTCAACCTCTTGATTTTGCCCTGATTTTGTGTGTACGAATTTATTCTGATTTAATTCAGAATTCTGGTGGGCTTTTGGGCTCATTTCTCTTCATCTCCTTAAGGATTGGGCCTGCAAATAAATTAGACAAATAATTAGGACAATGCAGGCTTTTATTCTAAAATAAGTATGAAAATGTAACATTAAATATGCAACATTAGCAACCAATCAACTACTACAGTGCTATCCAAATGGTAACCTGTCACTATAAGTTATATTTAACCATACAGTCGATAAATGAAATGTAGGATCGTTGAGATAAGGACTAATTGCGAAATTATCTCTTGTAGGCAACTATAGATCTGAAATAACTCAAGTCAACACAAATCTAAAACTAGAAGGATTAGCGTTAAGTAAATAAATAAAATAAATAACTTGCATGTAAAGGAAAACAAATCTCAGAAATTGACAAACGCAAATAAAGAGATTTATCCTGGTTCGGTCCTTGTGACCTACATCCAGTCCCCAAGCCACCCGCTTGAGATTTTCCTTTAACCTTGATCTTGCCACCCAAAATCAATACAACATGTACACCACTTGTTGAATCCCCTTCGCCAAATGTGTACACCTTCTCTTCCACAAAGAGAACACCTTTTACCTTTGTACAACTGCCTCTATAACCAAGAAGCCTCTCGTGTACAATGGTCACCTTGTACAACTTGCCTCTTCAACCAAGAAGCCTCCCGTGTACAATGAACACTTTGAGAATTACAATTCTTTTATCCTATAAGCCTTGGTACAGATGTGTATGTGGACAAGGTCTAGTATAGGAGACAAACTTCAGAGGACTTCACAAATGGAATTTGGAATTTGGTGAAGACTGAAGTTAGAAAATAGTTTTTCAGATTTGCAGATTTTGGCTTTTTGGAAAACTGAGAAAAACTCTTGGTAAATGGCCTTTGTAATAACTTCCCTATTTATAGCTGAAGACTAGGGTTAGTTAGGGAGTTATTAGGTGCAATTTGAATCAAAGGAACATTGAAAACAGTTGCACAAAAGACTAGATAATGAAAACTGTCCAACAGTCAGAACTGCCTATTAGTCGACTTGCCCATGGAGTTAGTCGACTAACCTAGGCAAAATTCCTTCTATTAGTCGACTAGGTTTAGCTATTAGTCAACTAGGTCAGTGGCCGTTGGAAGAACAGTTTCAGAATAACTACTTCAAGTCGACTGCAACTACTTGATAGTCGACTTGACCAGTTATTAGTCGACTTGGGGACAAGGGTTAGTCGACTAGAAAAATGTATTAGTCGACTATAGTTGACTGTTGGTCGACTAATACAGAAACATAGAGTTGGGCTGTTTCAGGACACAGGATTAGTCGACTTATGATTTGGGTCAAGTCGATTACAAACTTGATTAGTCGACTATAAGTTTTTGTAAGTCGACTAACAAGGCTGTGATATGAGTGTTTGTGACAAGGCTTTTACATTCTATTCCACAAATACAACCCACACTCTATCAACTCTTCTTGGCACATCTTGATCATGTAGGACTCTTGATTCGTCATGTGTTAGAGCTCCAAATGAATTTGATCTTCACGAACGTCTTCATCGAAATAGGTTCCAAAATTCTCCCCCTTTTTGATGACGACGCTTTGTGTGCACAAGTCCTCCCCCTGCAGAAAATATGTTATCTTTTCCTCCCCCTTCAGAAATGGGTTATAACAGATAGAGAAATATTTTGTTCTCCCCCTGCAACAAATATATTAGTACATATATACATAGTTGATCTTTATTAAAATTTTTTTATATGGTACCTGCAAGATAAACGTTAGTTGGTACCAAATATAAAAGATCATATCTAACCTTTAGGACTCTAAATCCATTTAGAATTTGGTTTCCACCTGTTAGTATATACATAATTGCAAGAATCACATATATCATGCATGTATGAAGCAATATATGTATTTTTATCATAAACATTTAAGTTCTTTGGAATCCATATAAACTTACTTTTCTTAGTCTTACTTTTTACAAAATAACTATATGGATGATTATAACATGAAGATTTTGCAATAAAACCAATACCATGATTATCATGTGACAAATTCTGAAAAGATAATAGATCATTTAATTTTTCTTTTTCTTTATTAAACTTAGTCACATTTTGCATAAGATCTTCATATTTCTTTTTGAAAACTAACATGTCTTTATCTAATATAGAAATTCTATCATTCAAAGACTTAGTTTCCATTTTCAGAAAAATGTTTTCTTTTATAAACTTCTCATTTTCAGTTTTCAAGAATGATATGACATTTTCAGTTTCATCTTGTTGAGAATTTATAGAAGAACATTGTAATGCATAAATAGAATTTTCCTGTAAAAGTTTCTCATTTTCTTTTAACAAAAATCTGTTTTTCAGTTTTTTATTTTTCAGATTCATAAATAACTCATTAAATGCATCAGAGAGTTCAGAAAACGATACCTCTTCATCTTCTATGGCCATGTAACATAAGTTAACATGTTCAGTGGATTCTTCTTCATCAGAAGATGAGGAATCACTATATTCTGAAGATGCTTCGTAGTTCTTCTTCTTTCTAAACTTCTTACTCTTGTACTTATCTTTCTTCTTGAGCAAAGGGCAATCCATCTTCATATGTCCTGGTTTATCACAATTAAAACACTTGAATTTACCTTGCTTAAGAAATTTTCTGAACTTCTTTGAGAGCATTGCCATCTCCTCTTCGTCATCATTGTCCGTGTCGGAAGATGCATGGAAGGCGAGTTCTTTCTTCTTTGAACGGTGTTGTCATTCGTCCTTCTTCCTTTCTTCTAACTGCACTTCATATGCCATTAGATTACCGATTAGGTTTTCTAATGTCATAGTTGAGAGATCATTCGCCTCTTCAATGGCGGTTGTCTTCTTCTCCCATTCTGGTGTGAGTGCACGAAGGATCTTTCGAACTCTTTCGACTTGGGTGTAGTCCATTCTAAGGGATGCAAGAGTATTGGTGATGTCGGTGAATCTTGTAACCATTTCGGATATGGTTTCATTCTCCTCCATTTTAAATAACTCAAACCTGTGGACAAGAACAAATATTTTAGATTCCTTAACTTTATTAGTGCCTTCATGTGTTACCTGAAGAGTATGTCATATTTGATGTGCAGAAGTTACTGTTGACACTTGGTTGAACTCTTCTTTGGTAAGGGCACAGAATAGAGCATTCATTGCTTTGGCGTCAAGGTTCGCGTTCTTCTTTTGATCTTCACTCCAAGCATTGTAGTTGGTTGTAGGCTTGGTGTATGATGCTTCTACGATGTTCCAAAGGTCGTAGTTGAGTGACTGCAAGTATATCTTCATTCTACACTTCCAATAGTTGTAGTTGGTTCCGTCAAATAGCGGTGGACGCTGTGTAGAATGTCCTTCTTTGAATTGGGATGATGAGAACTCAGTTGCCATCCTTGTTGTTGACGAGGTATGCAGGGCTCTGATACCAAATGTAGAAATTGGTATGGTTATTGCCTGTTGATGAACTTGGCTCTCCCCTGCTCTGATACCATTGTTGGATCGTTGAGATAAGGACTAATTGCAGAATTATCTCTTGTAGGCAACTATAGATCTGAAATAACTCAAGTCAACACAAATTTAAAACTAGAAGGATTAGCGTTAAGTAAATAAACAAAATAAATAACTTGAATGTAAATGAAAACAAATCTCAGAAATTGACAAACGCAAACAAAGAGATTTATTCTGGTTCGGTCCTTGTGACCTACATATAGTCCCCAAGCCACCCGCTTGAGATTTTCCTTTAACCTTGATCTTGCCACCCAAAATCAATACAACATGTACACCACTTGTCGAATCCCCTTCGCCAAATGTGTACACCTTCTCTTCCACCAAGAGAACACCTTTTACCTTTGTATAACTGCCTCTACAACCAAGAAGCCTCTCGTGTACAATGGCCACCTTGTACAACTTGCCTCTTCAACCAAGAAGCCTCCCGTGTACAATGAACACTTTGAGAATTACAATTCTTTTATCTTATAAGCCTTGGTACAGATGTGTATGTTGACAAGGTCTAGTATAGGAGACAAACTTCAGAGGATTTCACAAATGGAATTTAGAATTTGGTGAAGACTGAAGTTAGAAAACAGTTTTTCAGATTTGCAGATTTTGGCTTTTTGAAAAATTGAGAAAAACTCTTGGTAAATGGCCTTTGTAATAACTTCCCTATTTATAGCTGAAGACTAGGGTTAGTTAGGGAGTTATTAGATGCAATTTGAATCAAAGGAACGTTGAAAACAGTTGCACAAAAGACCAGATAATGAAAACTGTCCAACAGTCAGAACTGCCTATTAGTCGACTTGCCCATGGAGTTAGTCGACTAACCTAGGCAAAATTCCTTCTATTAGTCGACTAGGTTTAGCTATTAGTCGACTAGGTCAGTGGCTGTTGGAAGAACAGTTTCAGAATAATTACTTCAAGTCGACTGCAACTACATGATAGTCGACTTGACCAGTTATTAGTCGACTTGGGGACAAGGGTTAGTCGACTAGAAAAATGTATTAGTCGACTATAGTTGACTGTTGGTCGACTAATACAGAAACAGAGAGTTGGGCTGTTTCAGGACACAGGATTAGTCGACTTATGATTTGGGTCAAGTCGACTACAAACTTGATTAGTCGACTATAAGTTTTTGTAAGTCGACTAACAAGGCTGTGATATGAGTGTTTGTGACAAGGCTTTTACATTCTATTCCACATATACAACCCACACTCTATCAACTCTTCTTGGCACATCTTGATCATGTAGGACTCTTGATTCATCATGTGTTAGAGCTCCAAATGAATTTGATCTTCACGAACGTCTTCATCGAAATAGGTTCCAACATGAAAAGTGTGTACTAGTGAGTGAGCTAGGACATTGATTTAATTAAGAATGAATAGTAGTAGAAATGAACATGATCTTGGTTACAATTATTGGACCAATAATACTAACCATTACAATAATAACCAAGATGTAATGGTTATTTGCGCGCGCCCGCGCACACACACATACGTATATACATATATATATATATGTATATGTACATACCTATGTACATATACATATATGTATATGTACATATATGTATATACATATACATATACATTTATATGTACATATACATTTATATGTACATATACATGTACATATATATACATATGCATATATATACACTTGTATATTTACATATATATATGTACATATACATACATACATACATACATACATACATATATACATACATACATACATACATACATATATATATATATATATATATATATATATATATATATATATATATATATATAAACACACACACACACACACACACACACACACATACATATATGTGTGTGTGGGGGGGGGGACTTAAGGATTGATTTATAACGTGTGATGAGAATTTAATCTAGTGAATCATATGTTCTTTAATCGCAAGATTTTTTTTGATGGAATGAAAACGAATTATTTTGATTAAGTGTCAACTTATCGGAACACCTATAATTAATAAGTATGATAAGATTCCAAACATGGGTTGGTAGTTAGTCAATTGCGGATATCAAATATGGAGCATATAAAAAAGGGGAAGTATTTTTAACTTCAAGACATCATTGTGTGACCTAAGAATGTGTGTTGGGAATGTAAATGATTGTTTGATAAGTTTATCTTTGATTTTTAGGGTTATTGGTACATGTGTGTGTGTGTACACACACACACACAAGCGATAATTGCTTGCAACCATAATAGAAAGTGGAATATTAATAAGTGGAATATTGATAACATGAATAAAAATCTGTCTTGTATACCTGAGGTCAGTAAATCGCTAGTGTTAACTTGTAACTTATACGTGGACATACACATCTTCAGAAATATACTTTACAGATTGAAGATTTAACTATAACAATTGACCGATGTTCATGTCATGATGAATTAATTTTGTTTGTGTATAATACATATGTCTGTTACATTCATAATTATCAAAGGTAAGGGTCGGGTGAAAGTTGGTAGAAGGAGGAAGACAGTGTTACCGTTATATCATATATTTATATATTAGAGGAACGGGTCGAGCGGGAGCTGGTAGGAGGGGCAGATAGTGCTATTGTATTATGATATATATATATATATATATATATATATATATATATATATATATATAGAGAGAGAGAGAGAGAGAGAGAGAGAGAGAGAGAAATGTAAATCAGCTGACACAGGAGGTAAATTCGTCCTATGTCGCACTTAAAAATCATATTTTTCGAATGAATTTTCAAGATCCGACCGTACATTATCATCTTCATATTCTAAGATATATACATATAAAAAATCAAGTGATTTGAAGTTCGTTTACTCATTGATCTAAATGTTCTATTTTGTTCTATTGTTAAAAAATCGTTAATGTTTGAACCCAAAAAAATATAGTAAACAAACTTCAAATCACTTAATTTTTTTATATGCATATATCATAGAATATGAAGATGATAATGTAGGGTCGGATCTTGAAAATTCATTCGGGAAATATGATTTTTGAGTGCGACATAGGAGGAGTTGCCTCCTGTGTCAGCTGATTTACATTTCTCTCATATATATATATATATATATATATATATATATATATATATATATATATATATATATATATCACGGAGGAAGGGGCCCGGTGGGAGCTGGTACAAGGGAAGACGATTTTATTATCATATATTTATACAATGGAGGAAGGACCCGAGCGAGAGCCAGTAAGAGGGAGAAGACAGAGAATCTCACACTTCATTTATAATTTATATGTGCATATGAATCACGTATGGTATGTACCAATTAAATATTATGTGTGAAAGTAGAAGTGTGATGTGATATTGTATTATTGAATTACTTGAACAAATAAATAATATTATTAGAAGTGTGTACGATATTGTATTACCGAGATGGATAGCTATATTCCTGAAATTGGAAGTACGTTTGACGAGCTCGTGTATGTTATATAAGATAGGTGGATGATACGTGCTGCGAGTTCATAAGAGAATTTCAGGTACAAATTAAAAATAACTGAGTGAGTATTCAATTGTAATTCATAAACTATGTATTCTGTGGTAGAGAAACTAAAGAAAGTTGAAGAGAATCAGTTACTAGAAAAGTTAGACCTTCACGCAGACTATATGGATAATGGCGTTGATTATTCATTGTGATATATTGCTTTTCCCTCGTTTCTTTTATCCATTCATACTTACCGTAGTTGTTTAAGAAAACCCTGCTCTTTATTACTTCTATTACTTGTGTTTTCTTTCCTTGCTACTTTTCTGACTCTCTCTCACTGAGCAGTGAGCTCACCCTCTTCTAGTTTCATATTTTTCAGGTCGCGATGAGGTAGAGGTCCAGCTTAAACTTTGGACACTTTCTAAGAATTCCTTTAAGGATGGAAATATTGTGTAATATTCATTGTAAAAGATTCTTATTGTGTATATCCAAAACTTTATTCAATTTGTAATTATAAACAAGTATTAGATTGTGGGATGGCTTTGTGTAGGGATTAATTTATTGTGATATTCATGATAAGTTAGAAAATAGATAGTATTGCATTATTTTGTGGATGCCGAAAGGGGTACTCTTATGCGTATATTTATTTTTTCTCTATACACAGTCGACGTCAAGCCGAAGTATTATTATTATTGTGTGGGTGATTGGTAAGTTTGGATTAGATAATTGAATTAAGGTAAGCAGTGTAGGTTAATGTTTATTATGATGTATTTGGACAGGTGACAAAATATATGGGAGATACTGCAAAAATTTTCAAGAAATCAGAGATGATTATGATAATTCGTTGATCAATAAGGATATTTATGTTAAATTGAGGTTATTAATAACTGGGACCGTTACACTAATCAATACCCTCTCGTCTGCTTCCATAAGGGACCTGCTCTGTCGCCTCTGGATCTTCATGTGGTGAGGTTGTTTGAGAGAACCTTTGGCTTGACTTGAACGTAAGCCGATGAGAGTTGAGAGATGTTGATGGACTTCGGAGGACGTGTTCAATTGGGCTTCCCTGACGCTCAACTCAATGACTCGTTGTTGAGCTTTTTGAAGAGCATTTATCTGCATGAGTACCTGGCAGTTAATTTTCTTTATCACTTCTTGCTCGCGCTCAGTGGTATCATGATGGATGGCAATTAGCTCTCGCGCGCGGCCTGCCTGGGCCCATTATTCATTCAGTTGTCATCGCAAGTCAGCCACTTGCTGGATAAGTTGTCCTTGGGAGAGTGCTGATAGCTCGAGTTCGTCAGAGGCGTTGACGTGATGGCGGGTAGTGCTCTTTGTCGCCTTGGTTGTTTGAACCTTTTTTTGAGGACGAGAAAGGTTATGGGATTGGGAGAACTTAAGAGTGTGAACTCAAAGCTCTAAAAAAAAGCACCAAATAAAGTGGGCAATTTCTGGGGGAGTTATCCATGCGCCAAATTGAATAGATTAATAGATGAATTGTTCAGATCAAACCAAAGAAAATACACAGAATTACGTAGAAAACCGAAAGAGAAAACCATGGTGTAACAGAGAAAGGGTTCCATTATAATTCAGGAAAATTATAATAGTGACTTTTTGATCTCGCACGCTAGGGTTTTTGCGATTGATTGATCATCCTCCTTCCCGCTAGAGGGGGTCGCGTATTTATACAAGTGGGTGTCTTTGAATAAGATTATAGAGTTCTCATCTATTCGGACACCTATTTTATTTCAACTGCTTATCTTGGAAGCGGTTAGAGCTGAACCTTCTGATTTGAATTAGTAGAGCACGCGTTCATTTTTATCCAGTGGTCCTCGTCCAGCTGTGATATGATTGGTTCACTCTCGAGCTATAACCATCGGGTTCAAATGAACATTTAGCTTGGAGATAGGGGTACTCGTAACTGACTTTATCTCTATCTTTTAGTTGTTTGAGCTGCTCGGAGTTTAGATGGGATTAGGACTTTTCTTCAGAGATTCTAAAAATGGTCACGTATCAAGCGATCATCCAAGGGCTAGATGGACAAGTGTCATGATCTCAAGAAGGTCAGAAGCTGTGCACTACAGTGTATAGTGATAACTTTTCATATACGTCAAACACTAAAATTGCACGAATTTTTTATTATAATATAGAAACTTCTAAAAGAATTTCTATGTTATTTTGAAAAGCTTTCTTTAAAAAAAAATTAAACGTTTTTATAAAAGTTTTCTTATTATATTTATATGCGTCTCTCTGTGTGTTTTGAGTAGGATGTCTTACCCTACTTCTCGCTTCGAAAGGGAAAAAACAACAAAAAATACTCCATGTAATACTTATCTAAAAAGAAAAAAAATGATATTATAAACACATACACATATGCACATATTCTTGATCATGTTTTCTATTCAAACATTTTTTCAAATGAAAACTTTAAAATAATAGCTTAACATTTCAAATTAATGCAAGCAATGTTTCTAAGAAGTCTCTTATCTACTTCTTCAAACTTTTCGCCTGTAGACGACAGTCTTCTCTCTCCCCAGATCCGACACTTCTCAACCCTCCAGTTTTCCCTCTGGCTCTGATGCCTTCATCGGCGCTTATGCCCCTCTCCTTCAATCCATCAATCAGGGCTTCTTACAACCTGCTCCACCATGTCATTGTCGTAGTGATTGAAGAATGTACACTAATGCCTGAGAGACTAACCACTAGTTTTCACCAACTTTGGCCACATTGGAGTGGGACTAGCAGCCATGGCGTCTGGGTCCAGGATGTTTCCTCATCTGGTTTCATGATAACGAGAAGCTCCACGCTGTTTGTGTCGGTCAAACTTTCTTCCCTTCCAGTTTCAATGACCTCATTTGATCTCTTTGCCGCATTGAACCTCTTCTTATTGGTCGTTCTTACACATAGACCAGTGACTGGCAACCATCTACATCTGCAAAATTAGACATATTCTTTTTTTCCCTGCAGCGGGAGGATCAATACTCGTGTTCTTCAGCTTGTTCTTTACTCTGTATTTTGTCTAATCACATTCCTATTTTGCTGGACGCTAAAGATGTTTTCATAGAAAACAGATTTTCAGATTTGAGAACATATGGGTGTCACATGATCGATTTGATTCTGACGTGCAACAGTTCTGGTCCTATCTGGCTATCAGTAGAGGTGACCCCAGAGGTAGATTGGTTTTAAAGCTTCGTTACTTGAGATCTTTTCTCAAATCCTGGAGTAGGCAAAACTTTTATCATGTGACATCTAGTAAACAACAACTTCTGTCTTCCTTCCAGATCATACAATCAATCAATGATTCTCGCCAGTTTACTTTGATGAACGGAATTATGTAAACAATCTCTCCAGGCAGTTAGAGTAAATTCAGGTTTCAGCGGAAACTATGTGGACACAAAGAGCCAGGATCAAGTGGTTGAAAAAGGTTGCCATAATACTAAATTCGTTTACCATACTGCTAATTGAAGATGAAGTAAGAATCATATCTCGCTGGTGGAACTAGTTGGGGAGGAACTCTTCGACCAGGATGTTATTTCCAATACTTTTTCCATCTTCTTTCGTGGTTAATGCGACGACCCCCACTCATGATATAGATGTAGATTGGGAGCAGTATTATCCAGTGGGATCTCAAATATCTCTCGCTGCCCTGGAAGAGCTATTTACTAAAGAAGAAATTCACAGAGCTGCCTTTTCTTTAGGGGCTGATAAAGCACCTGGCACAGATGGTTTTAACATGAAATTCTTTCAGCATTTGTGGACAATTCTCTGTCAAAATTTCATAGATATCTTCCAAGATTTTTATGATGGTAACCTCGACCTCACCCGATTTAATAAAGCATGCATTGCCTTGGTGCCCAAGATTGCCAGAGCCAGACGTATCGGTGACTTTAGGCTTATCAATCTGATTAACAACATCTTAAAAAACATTACCAAAGTTCTTGCAGGCCGGCTTAAGAAGAAAATCAGTAACTTAATTGAACTCTCCGAATCGGCCTTCCTTCTCGGTTGATCAATCCTGAATAGTATGGCATCTGTTCAAGAAATTATATTAGCATGCACCAAATAAAACTGGCCAACCTATCTTCTCAATTTGACATCACGAAAGCTTTTGATACGATAGATTGGTCCTTTAGTTTTAAGATCCTCCAAGCTAGAGGCTTTGGTGGTAAATGGCGTGATTGGGTCCGAGCCTTACTCAACTCTGGTCTCTATTCAGTCCTTGGTTAGTCTACAATTCTGCATTTTTATATCGCATTTCTCTACATTTATGATTAAAATAATGCTTCCCACCCATGTTTTGGTCTCTTTTGCAGATAATCAAGACTAGAAGGGCAAAGTGTAATAAGAGCATAATTAAACTCAATTTCAGGTAATTAAATCCAGATTTTTTGGAGGCCAAGCTAAAAAGTTTCTAGAAGATACATTGAACCTAGATATTGGCGCGAATCTGACAAAAATCCAGATCCAAATACCTGAATCCGAGAATACCTGAAAGGTCCCAGAAGCAAGACGAAACTGCTCGCCAAAATCAAGGACCTAAGTCCCTGATATGGCCGTGAAAACGCGATTATGGCCATGTTTTTGCTACCATCTCGCCGAGCCATGCTTCAATTTTTGACACGTGGCCTCTTCTCATCTTTTGGAAACTCTTATTGCCTATAAATACCGTTGTAGAGACCTGAAACGAGAGCACATAGAGCAAGTAGGCTAGGATTTCTCACTTTTAATGTATATAGTGTAGGTGTTCTTCTTCTCTTTTCTTTTCTTTTGTATTTCTATTTTATTTTAGATCTTGTAGTTGGGCTGAGATGATTTAGAGAGAGATAAAGAGATATTGATGTAATCGATGGTAACAATCTATGTAAAGATGTCTCCTTTCTTTTTCATTGTAATTTTCTCCATCTTTTACATGATGCTTAGCTAGTTTTTCTTCTCATGGTAATCTAACCACTTACTTGATAATCCACATGAATCTAATAGCCTCTACAAGGCCTTGCTATTGCAAGAGCAATTGATGGCTCATGATATGGATTATAATATTCTAACAACTAACAAGCTAACTTGCAATGCTAACTTTATTTCATGCTTACCTCTATTTGATTTTAATGATTTAATAGTAGATTGCATTTTGATTGTGTGGAATGGATGTCTGATTTGAATGTGGAAGAACACTCTTATGGGCCATGCTTTGTATCGTCTCCTGAAGCCAAGGATTAGTAATGGCCAAGGATCCATGTGAGGCAACAATCACTAAGAGGTTAGCATATTAGTAGAGCAATTAGTAGTTAGTAGTAATGAGTTTTTCTTCATTGTTTTCCTTTACTTTGTTTCACAAATAATTTTCAAAATCTTTTTAATATTGTTTTCATCACTCCTTCTTAGTTCACCTTAGTTTCATTTTCTTCACCACTAGTTCATCTTCTTTTTATTTTCAAACCCACTTCTTAATCACTTCGCTTTTTATTTCAGCTTTCTTGCTTTTATTTTACCAACTCTACAACCACTTCTCTTTTGTTTTCACATCACCTTCTTCACCTATCACTTCTGAATTTTTTTTATTTTTTTATTTTCTCATTCTTTAACAAAGAAGAATTGTTAACAACCAACATGAATAAAAACTGTTAATGCTTCTATCGTCTCCTGTCCCTATGGATTTGACCCGTTGAGCCAATACTATAATGGAAGTATTAAGGGAACATTAGAACACATAATTTCATTGATTTCATAAAACGCACATTTTCAAGTGCTGGTTTTCGCCCCGATCAAATTTTAGCATCGTTGCCGGGGACGAAAATTCTTTAGATTTCATATTTTTGTTAACATTTTTTTCTCTGTTTTGATGTTCGGGTCAATTTTTATAGGAACTAAATATTGCAGAACAATCATTAGCATAGTAGCTCCCTGCTCTTGAAAGTAGGGACCTAGCTTCTAAAGAAAAGCTGTGCAAACACAACATTACCCGCGGTTTCGCGGCAATTGTGTGACATTTTTATCTTGTTTTGCTGGGATGTACATATTGTAATAGCTAGTGAACTTGTACTGTAATTGTCATATTTTAATTGCCTATACACTACAATAATTAAAGAACTAAATACGATATTTGGATGCTTTAAATGGTTTAGACATTTACATTTAGGCACGTGTCAATTCAATTCCAATATACTGTATTTTGTTCTATTGTTGTGATCTAGACTAAGGTGCATATATGGCATTGCATATAGCATAGGACAAACACGTAAGTGATTTACGCGCTTTGTGTTATATTCTTGTCCATATGACACACTTGCACAAATTGAACTTAAGGGCATAACCCAATATAAGATAAGATAGGGAAGTCATTACCCTTTCTTAGCCCAAAAATCACCTCCCCACTCACACAACCCAAGCCTTATTAAAATTGATAGACGTTGGCCCCTAAGGTATCTCACACTCATTAAGAGATTGACTGAGGGTGAATCTTGTGAGAACCATACTCTTGTGAAATCGATGTTTAAGGTTGGGGACTAAGAGATTAAGCCTCAAAGATACAGTGGTTTGGCGTAATTAAGGCCCGTTGCTTACGTACGGATACCTCCCACCATATTTTGCCCCTACCTGGCCGATTAGCTCATAGTCGGGTTCATACAACAACCTCCCCCTGGTAATCAACCAGTTAGGAGTCGTCTAGGTCTTGGTCAACCATAGTATAGGCTTGATTTTTTCTTTTTTTTTGTTTGTTTGTTTGCATTTTTTTTGGTGATTGTTTGTGAAATGGAATTCAACAACAATAATTTTTTCAATCCTAATATGAATCGTACTTCACACCGACCCCATTTGACTCGGATAATTTCAATCAGGCTTTTTACAATATGAACCAACCAAATATACCGGTTGGACTTATCTGAATCAATACAACCCATACCCCAATCTTAAGACCATAATTTTCAAAATAATTCTCACTCTTCACAGAGTGGGATTCACCTCTCCGAGCTAAATTTTCAACCCTCTTGTCCACAATATCTATAATTTTCACTATATTCATTCCCCAAATTTGCTTCCTATACTCCTTTTCTAGAACCACCAATTGAAGAAAAAATCTGAGTTAGAAATAGTATAGAAGCCACCATGCAAGAGGCCGAGCGACAATTTCAGAACATGTTGGCCCCCCCAATTTCACAATATTTTAAAGATTTATACTCAGTCCCACCTCTTCAAAATGACCAAACATCAGTCTTCGACACAGTATAGGACTCTTGCGTGAATCTGAGCAACAATCTTAAAACTTGTTAGACTCACAATCTTCACAATTTTTTCAAAATCAAGATTCCTACACTCCGTTTCTAGAACTAACATTTGTAGAAAAATCTGAGCTAGAAAAGTGTATAGAAATCTTGTATAAGACCTCACAATAATTTCAAAAATCTTTAACCCAGTCTATCGATATGTTAGAAGCACAACTGAGTCAATTAGTCAACATTCATAGGAATGAAGAAACTCACTCTTATCAACCTTTGACTAATCTATATATCTCTAATTCTATCGATCTAGAACAGGAATCATGTTGTTTTGAAAACTAAGATTCAATTTTAGCAAACCCATTTGAACTTGACCAATATCAAAATTTTGAAAATTCCATTGACATTTTGGCAAGTTATCCCTTTCCTCATATTGAACTTGAGAATGAATGTTATCCTAAACCTCAACTTGGTAATTCAATTTCACTTCTTGACTCAATAATGACTCCGGTGTCTTTACCTGATTTCAATTCTTTTCCTGGGCTAGTATTAGATCCTGTACCCATTCATCGTGAAATTGAATCACCACCAATCTTTTTAGATAAAAAAATTGAACTTGACCAATTTCATACTTTTAAAAGTCTTATTGACAAATTGGCAAGTTCTCATTATTATGAAATTGAACTCAATCAAGAATGTGACCCAGATTCTCAAATTGTTATCAAGTTCAAATTTGTGAATCAATATTGACTCCTCTTTTGCTACCTGATTTGAGCAACATTTTAGAGTCAGTTGTGATTCTCATACCTACCATTTTTGAACTTGGATCACTAATCTTATAAAGTCACTTCTTGATTTGGACCTGATTCCTGAACAAATTTTGACTCCTGAACCGTCACTTGACTTCAGTCAATTTTCTGAGTCGATCATAATTCTTCTACTTCTTGAGTCCAAATCAATCATTCCATCTTTTTATACTCCATTTGGGACAAAGGTGTTGATAAAAATGACTCTGAAATTATTTTTAAAATTTGAAAATTAGATAGGGTAAAATTCTTAATAAACATCATAAATACATACATCTTTATAGTGGGTTATATTAAAGGGGTTTCAGGTGGGTTTGATAAGACTTGAAAGGGGTATAGTGTGAAGTATAGCACGAGTATTATGTAAAAGAGAAAGGTTTAGAATCAACCTCGGTGCTTGTTTACTCCACAAATGTATGTAAGATATTCAATATACCCTTTCTTATCTCCGCTATAGCACAAGGCTATACCGAGTCGAACCACAAGGAGAGCTAGTGTAGAAACGTTACGATACACGTGAGAAAATCAAACTAGACTTCTTCTATGTTTAAAAGAATAAAGAATTAAAAGAAAAACAAATCAAAGAATTGGTGGCTATGTTCATGGTGGAAATCGGAGAAATCAAGATTGAGATGGATTTGAACTAACAACTAAAAAGAAAGTAAAATCAAGAAAACATTGAATGAAAGAAATCCATGACTAGCTAACCTTAACTACCTTGCTAAACTAACTAAACTCCGTGATAGTGATGCGTGCCTCATGTTGATTCATCGGCATGTATTTGTCTTGCTTGTGGTCTAATTACTTTCCCACTAAGATGATGGGGATTCATTCTTGGACTTGTCTTGTAGCCTCCATAGATGGTCATCGGCCTACAAATGGACTTTCACTAATGGAATCAAAAGAGCTACACTCAAGTGATGCAAATGAAAAAAACATACAACATTCACTAATGGAAGTAGTGAAGTTATACATCAAATAGCATATTGGTGCTTCCATCTCCATGTTCCATCAAGGCACTAGTTCGAAGACTAGGCTCCAAGTGAGGCACACATGAATCATATGGAGAATTACAACAAAATCTTGCCAAGAAATGAAAAGAAACCCATCGGAGAAGAGAAGACCATACAAATTGCAAGATGAAGTAAAGCAATCACACATGAGCTAGAAGTTAGCAAGGTAGTAGTTAGCTAGTACATGGAACAAGAAATTAGCTACTAGCCATTACAAAAACAAAACAAAGCATGATTAAATTGCTAGAAATTAACAAAGCAAGTAACAAAGCAAAATAAAAGCAAGTGAAGAAGACAAACTAGAATCAAGCTCAAGTAGATATGTAGAGAATGGATCAATCCTTGTATAGCTCCAAGTTGTCACTCCTTGTTGATACAAGCTCTCTCTCTCATACAAATCTCTCTTGCAATGAAATCTAGGGAGAAGAAGATCATAGAGAGTTACAAAACCTAAACAAAAACTAACAAAATTACAAAGCCTAGAACTAAACTCTCTCTCTTCTCTGATCACTTTTTTCTCGCAGGTGAAGATCCAATATTTATAGACCCTGAGAGAACTCTCCAGAAGGTGGACACGTGGCAGAAATCTGGGACTGAACGGCCCAGATTTTGCGGCGGATCCGCAAGGACACGCGGCACTTTTGTGGCCGTTTGATCCCAAATTTCTGTTACAAGTTTGTTACGAGGTTGTTAGCCACGTGGTCTATCTGGAATCTTCGTTTGTTGCGTGGATCTCTCTAGATCTGGATTTGAATTTGGCTTTATCCTTAATCTTGGATTAATCACTTAATTAGTGCTAATTAAGTGATTATTTGAAAATCTCTCTCTTAAATGTGTACCTGCAAATATGTAGAGAAGAGGATTAAAATTCATATATTTATTTGTAATATGCATGGGGATTATGATGTAAAATATGCAATATTGAGTACTAATCACACCCCCACACTTATTCTTTTGCTCGTCCCGAGCAAAACAAAGAAAAAGAAAATCTAGACTAACAGTTTATTACACCACTTTCGCAGGTGACGCGATTGCACTGAGCATGTGCAACAAGCCGTTAAACCTCTAGGTTACCCTAGAGGAGGAGTGTTGTCTCCTGAGGGTTTTCAGCGGATTACACCCACAAAATCCATAAAGAAAGAAGACAAATGTTAGTATTTTGAAAACGCATTTTGAATAAGAGACAAGTTTACGAACTATTTTTGCAAAAATATAAGTGATCCTAGGTCATAAGTCCACCTATAATCATTCTTTCTTAAACTTAGTATCCATGCAAGATCTTGTCTTCAATTAAGGTAAGAATTCAAAATTGGATTGAATATTTTTATCTTTCATAAAACCTAGATAATATGCACACCGTGTAAGTGAAGATTTCTGGGATTTCAACTCCAACCATAAAGCCATTTATTTATCTATATATATATTTTTTTTCTTTTTCTGCTTTTTTCTTCCCTTAGTTTTCTTAGGCTTTCTAATTCACCCATGTAGCGAGCCTATAACCGATGACTCCCAGACCAGATGGTCTTAGGGCACCAGATGAGGAAACATCCCTCGGGTTTAAGGACTCGAGTGAAAAAGGCCACAAAACTAAAGGGGATTATTTTTTATCACCGTTAGGCGTGAATGATCATGCTTCTTGAGGCACAATTATCCAGCTTAATAAGTGAGATCACCGTTAGGCGTGAGTCATTATGCTTCTTGAGGCACAATTTCCCAGCTTAATAGGTGATGCTTTATTTATATATATTTTTCTTTTTTTTCTTTTTTTTTTTTTTTTTTTTTTTTATATATATATATATGGCATTTTTGGTCTTTGTTTCCATCCCAAGAAATGTGTAAGTGTAAAGTGCATATTTATCTAAGGCAAAAAATGCAAGATAAAAATATCTCCTCAATTTTACTTACTTAGCCTATAATTTTCAAACAAGATCTATTACTTCAACTATGTTTAAGATGTCATAATTAAGGCTTTCTTAATCTCTAAGATACATCTTAATTTTCTTAAAAATAAATCAAAACTTTATCTTCTTATTTCAAAAAGTTTTTATTTTTGTTTTTTTTTATTTATTTTACTAAAAGTAAAATCTAAAAGAAATAGAAAATCTACAAAGAAAGATAAAATCTAAAAGAAAATAAAAACCTAAAAGAAAATAGAAAATCCTATGTTAGTAAACCCTCCCCCACACTTATTTCATGCATTGTCCTCAATGCATAATGGTAAATGTATGCATGAAACAGGTAAGAGGTAGGAAAATTATTTACAAGGAATATACAAATGTAACTCTCACCTGGGTTTTTGGTCGCTTCCCTCTGGCCCGTTTCCCATCGTTCCAATGTGTTCTCTTTCTTGAGCTCCATTGGGAAACGGTCTGAATTATTTTAACCCTAGGTGTTTCCAGTTTCAATTGGTTATTATGTTCATTCATACTCTTTCCACCACATCGTTCACAAACAAAGTCCGTATCACCACTCTCACTCAGAATCTCATCACTTCCAGTGTTTAGAAATTTTAACTCCTCTCCATATAATTCTTCAAAGCTCAAGTCAACATCCGGCAGTGGACAATTAGCTAATTTACCCCGAGTTGACTCATCTAAGCACATGATCTCTTTAGCAAACAAGTCTTCAAATGATATATCAATTGGAGGTTCAAATACAGTCTCAGTTGGCTCATTGAAAGTGAAAGTATCCAAATCAACTTTCCCCGTTTGAAAGGGTACTCGGATAAGAGAATCACAAGATTGTGACTCATCTTTTGGATCTTCACCTTCCTCCTCACAATTGTTACTAATGAAATTAACCTCAAATGTTTGATCTTTTGTTTTGTGAGGCTGTGTGTGGAAGACATTGTGTTCATGTGTCATGTTACCAAAAGTCAACCTCATAGATCCATTCCGGCAATTAATGATTGCATTTGCAGTAGCCAGGAATGGTCGACCCAGAATGACAGGAATTTGTGCCCTTTGATTGGAATTTGACACTGGTTTTGTTTCAAGGACAACAAAGTCAACTGGATAAAAGAATTCTCCAACTTTGACCAGGACATCTTGAATTAACCCCTTGGGTTTAGTAACAGAGCGGTCAGCCAATTGAATGGTCATTTGGGTTGGGTGGAGATCACCTAACCCCAATTGTTGGTACACAGAGAAAGGTAGGAGATTAATGCTGGCCCCCAAATCAAGAAGTGCCCTATTTATTGTAGTCTGTCCTATGATGCATGAAATGGTGGGGCTCCCTGGGTCTTTGTACTTAACAGGAATTGGACCAGTGAGCAACTCATTAATGGATGATGCAAGGAAGACTTTTTTAGGGACTTGGGTCTTCCTCTTCTTGGTGCACATTTCCTTCAAAAATTTAGCATATGATGGCACTTGTTGAATGGCATCTAAAAGAGGGACATTGACTTGGACCTTTTTGAATGTTTCTTTTATTTTCTCCATGTGAGCATTTGACTTGTTATTTCTCAGCCTATTTGGATATGGAACTATAGGCTTGTATGTATGCTCATCTACCTTTTCTTACCCCTTGGCTTTGGAAATGGATGGCTCTGTACTAGAGGATGGTTTGTCAAAAGTTGGTTGTATTGGGACATGAGGTGTTGGCTTTGGTACTGGATGAGATTGTGGACTAGAAACCTTATTGTCAACTTGTTTACCAGATCTCAGGGTATGAATGGCATGACAGTGACTGGGTCTTGAATTTTCAACTTTGGGATTTAGCAATGGCTGGCTTAAGAACAGTCCTTTTTGATTCTCAGCCAATTGCTTGATCTGGACCTTCATTTCATTCAACTCCTGTTGCTGGTTCTTTGTTAAGGTTTCTATCATTTGTTTCAACTCAGATATTTCAGAATTATTTTGGGGTGGATGTTGAGGATATGGAGATTGGAACTGTGATTGGTAATATGGTGGTGGCATATGATAAGACTGATATGACTGTGGTGGACTGTGAGATGGATGAACATACAGTGAATTCTGACTGAAACTGGATGGATGAAACTGAGCATTGTTTGGATATGGAAGTGGTGGCATATGATGCTCAGGACCAGACTGACTCCACAAAGAATTTGGATGGTTCTGCCATCCTGACTTGTAAGTGCTGGAGTATGGAGGTCTGGTAAAAGTTGCATTCATGTTCTCCTGAAATGATTGGGGCTGATAAAATGGACACTCCTCAAAGACATGGCTAAGGTCATGGCAGTTGGTGCAACCTGGTTTAATCAAAGGCAATGGGTTGACCTGGTTGACCACAGAATTCCCTTTTGACTCAAGCAGTTCTATCCTCTTCATTAATTGTGTGATCTTGGTTTCTGAAGCTAGAGAGGATTCTTTGGATTGTGTACCAGTTCTGGAAGTGGTGGGAGTTGGTTTATCAGGGCATGACTCCCACTGAATGGTTTTCTCAGCTAGGGTTTCAAAGAGATCCCACCCCTGATGTTCATCTTTCTTCAGAAATTCCCCTTGGCACAAGGATTCTAAAAGTGTTTTTGTTTGGTAATCTAATCCATCATAGATAATCTGGCATAGCCGCCATTTCTCTATGCCGTGATGGGGACATAGGGCTAAGAGGTCTTTGAAACGCTCAAGATATTTCCAGAAAGGTTCATTTTGTTCTTGCTTGAATTGCATTATGTTTTTTCTCATGAGGGCTGTTTTGTGGATAGAATAGAATTTCCTAAGAAAGACCTTAACAAAATCATCCCATGAAGATATGGAACTGACAGGAAGACTATAAAGCCATTTCTTAGCTAAATCCTTAAGTGCAAACGGTATGAACCGTAACCTAACAGCATCCTCAGAAAGTTGGGATATTCTCATCATTTGGCATACCTCTTCAAACTCACGAATAAAGAGATACGCGTCCTCAGACTCAAGACCATGGAATCGGGGAAGTGTACTAATGAATTGTGGTTTCAGCTCAAAATGATTTCCATTAGGCTCAGGGAGAAGAATGCATGAAGGAATGGAGGTGCGAATCGGATAGAATCGATCCTGAAGTGAGACGTTGTTGGTCATGATGTGAAGTGGATGTATAAGTGCAAGTGTAGAATTAGGATCACAAAACCACTGTCGTATATACAATCACAAACAACGTACACCGATCACACCAGCGAAAAAAAAGAAAAATAACAAACAACAAAAGAAAAAATCAATCCAAGCTTGTCTAGGGTTTCTGGTCCTAGGTGACTCCTAAATAGACTGTCCACAGGAGGTTTAGTGTAGACCTTGACTATAAGCAAATCAGCCAGGGAAGGGTAAAGTCGTTGGGAGGTTTTCCGTCCGAAGACGTTCCTTAATTAAGTAACCAACACCCTTCGGGCTTTCGGCCCTCAACCCCTTTCCTAGACACCGATTTTACAGAAGTCAATTTCCAACACTTTTCCCCCTTAGGATAATCTCCTAAGTGAGTCCGGATGTCCCTAGGGCCAACGTCTATCAAATTTTATTTACAAGCTTAGGATTGTGAGTACGTGGGGAAAATGATTTCCGGGCTAAGGAAAGGGTAATGACCTCCCCCACCTTATGTTATTTACAGGAATTGCCCTTAAAGTAAATTCGTGCAAGTGTACGATGAAAGATAACAAGGATACACTCAAAGCATGAAAATCAAGCAAGAGTTTGTCCTAGTCTATATGCTATGCGAAACACGTACCTTGTCCCACGCACTCTTCAACAGTAAAAGTAAAGAATTGAAAGACACGTGCCTAAAATGCGAGTGTCTAAACAATTTTTAGCAATTATCAACCAATTTTTACTGTTGAATTAATTAAGCAGGAATACAGAGAAGTATACAGGAAATGAAGTATATAGACAGCAGTATCTTGCAGAGCAGAAGCCCCTGCAAAAATTAGGTCAGTAATGAACTCCAAACTGCCGCGTTTCCACGGCCAGGGCCGCGGGTCCGCGGCCGTTCAGAGGACTTCTGGCTTCTGCTTTTGAGAGCAGAAGATCAGAGCCACTTATATGTATTCTGCAATTGATATTTTCCTGTTTTCTTCTCCTGTAACCTGCAACAGAGAAGAAATATAGTTTAGTTTCTCACTTTTAAAAATAATACCGTCGCTCTCCCCGGCAACGGCGCCAAAAATTTGATTGGACTTGAAAGGAGTGTACTTATTATGATGCAAATGTATTTGATGTACCCTTTCTTATCTCCGCTATAGCACAAGGCTATACCGAGTCGAACCACAAGGAGAGCTAGTGTAGAAACGTTACGATACACGTGAGAAAATCAAACTAGACTTCTTCTATGTTTAAAAGAATAAAGAATTAAAAGAAAAACAAATCAAAGAATTGGTGGCTATGTTCATGGTGGAAATCGGGAGAAATCAAGATTGAGATGGATTTGAACTAACAACTAAAAAGAAAGTAAAATCAAGAAAACATTGAATGAAAGAAATCCATGACTAGCTAACCTTAACTACCTTGCTAAACTAACTAAACTCCGTGATAGTGATGCGTGCCTCATGTTGATTCATCGGCATGTATTTGTCTTGCTTGTGGTCTAATTACTTTCCCACTAAGATGATGGGGATTCATTCTTGGACTTGTCTTGTAGCCTCCATAGATGGTCATCGGCCTACAAATGGACTTTCACTAATGGAATCAAAAGAGCTACACTCAAGTGATGCAAATGAAAAAAACATACAACATTCACTAATGGAAGTAGTGAAGTTATACATCAAATAGCATATTGGTGCTTCCATCTCCATGTTCCATCAAGGCACTAGTTCGAAGACTAGGCTCCAAGTGAGGCACACATGAATCATATGGAGAATTATAACAAAATCTTGCCAAGAAATGAAAAGAAACCCATCGGAGAAGAGAAGACCATACAAATTGCAAGATGAAGTAAAGCAATCACACATGAGCTAGAAGTTAGCAAGGTAGTAGTTAGCTAGTACATGGAACAAGAAATTAGCTACTAGCCATTACAAAAACAAAACAAAGCATGATTAAATTGCTAGAAATTAACAAAGCAAGTAACAAAGCAAAATAAAAGCAAGTGAAGAAGACAAACTAGAATCAAGCTCAAGTAGATATGTAGAGAATGGATCAATCCTTGTATAGCTCCAAGTTGTCACTCCTTGTTGATACAAGCTCTCTCTCTCATACAAATCTCTCTTGCAATGAAATCTAGGGAGAAGAAGATCATAGAGAGTTACAAAACCTAAACAAAAACTAACAAAATTACAAAGCCTAGAACTAAACTCTCTCTCTTCTCTGATCACTTTTTTTCTCGCAGGTGAAGATCCAATATTTATAGACCCTGAGAGAACTCTCCAGAAGGTGGACACGTGGCAGAAATCTGGGACTGAACGGCCCAGATTTTGCGGCGGATCCGCAAGGACACGCGGCACTTTTGTGGCCGTTTGATCCCAAATTTCTGTTACAAGTTTGTTACGAGGTTGTTAGCCACGTGGTCTATCTGGAATCTTCGTTTGTTGCGTGGATCTCTCTAGATCTGGATTTGAATTTGGCTTTATCCTTAATCTTGGATTAATCACTTAATTAGTGCTAATTAAGTGATTATTTGAAAATCTCTCTCTTAAATGTGTACCTGCAAATATGTAGAGAAGAGGATTAAAATTCATATATTTATTTGTAATATGCATGGGGATTATGATGTAAAATATGCAATATTGAGTACTAATCAGGGTTCCTCCGGACTTCACGCAATTTGGATTGTGCCGCATTTCATAGACCAATCAGACCATCGGAACTACCACCTTGAGGTGATTTTTCCTTCCCTCTCTATTTGTTTCATGCATACATACATTCACGATGCATTGAGGATAATGCATGGTATAAGTGTAGGGGAGGGTCTACTAACGTAGAGTTTTTAGATTTTCTTTCTTTTTCACTTCTTTTAGGATATTCTTATAATTTTTTTTTTGTATAAGAATTTTTTTCTTTCTTTAAAAACTTTTTGAAAAAAGAGACAAGGTTTTGATCTATTTTTAAGAAAATTAAGATATTCTTAGAAATTAAAGAAGCCTTAATTATGACATCTTAAGCTTAGTTGAAATAATGGATATTGTTTAAAATTATAGATTAGGTAAGAGAAATTGGAGAGAGAATTTTATCTTGAATTTTTTGCCATAAATAGTATGCACTTCACACTTACACATTTTTGGGATGGAAATAAAGACCTAAAATATCATAAAGCAAAAAAAATAAAAGAAAAAAATATACATGGTATATATGAATAAAAAATTACTTATTAAAGTTGGATAACTATACCTCAAGAAGCATGATTATTCATGCCTAACGGTAGTCAAAAGAAACAAATAATCCCCCTAAGTTTTGTGGCTTTATTTCTCGAGTCCTTAAACTCGAGGGATGTTTTCTTATCTGGTACCCTAAAACCGTCTAGCCTTGAAGTCATCGGTTAAAGGCTCACTATCCAGGTAAACTAGAAAGCCTAAGAAAACTACGAAAAGAAAAAAAGAAATATATATATATAAATAAATAAATGGCTTGATGGTTAGAGTTAAAATCTCAGAAATCTTCACTATCACAAAGTGCATATTATTTATGTTTTATGAAAGATAAAATATTTAATCCAATTTTGAATTCTTATCTTAATTGATGACAAGATCTTACTTCTAGACTAAGTTTAAGGAAAATTAATTTTTGGTGGACCTATAATCTTAGATTGCTTAGATTTTTATAAAATATTTCGTAAACTTATCTCTTTCAAAATACGTTTTCAAACACTAACTTTTATTTTTTCCTTTATATATTTTGTGGATGTAATCCACTGAAAACCCTCAGGAGATAAAACTCCTCCTCTAGGGGAAACTTAAAGGTTTAACTGTTTGTTGCACGTGCTCAGTACAATCGCGTCACATGCGAAAGTAGTGTAATAACATTTGTACTTCAGTTTTTTTTCTTGTTTTGCTCGGGACGAGCAAAAGATAAGTGTGAGAGTGTGCTTAGTCTATAATTCTGCATTTTTATATCGCATTTTACTACCAATTTATGATGAAAATAACGCTTCTCACCCATGTTTTGATCTCTTTTGCAGATAATCAAGACTAGAAGGGCAAACGTGTTATAAGAGCATAATTAAACCCATTTTCAGATAATTAAATCCAGATTTCTTGGAGGCTAAGCTAGAGAGTTTCTAGAAGATATACTGAATTTAGGCGTTGGCCTGAATCTAACAAAAATCGGGATCCAAATACTCGAATCTGAGGATACCTAGAAGGTCCCAGAAGCAAGACGAAGCTGCTCGCCAAAACCAGGGACCTAAGTTCCAGGTATGGCCACAAAAACGCGACTATGGCCAAATTTTCGCGGCCATCTTGGCGAGCCACATGTCAATTTTTGACGCGTGGCCTTGTCTCGTCTTCTGGAACCTCTTATTGCCAATAAATACCCTACTAGAGACCTAAAACGAAAGCAGATAGAGCAAATAGGCTAGGATTTCTCTCTTTTAGTGTAGTGTGGTATATGTGTTCTTCTTCTTTTTTCTTTTCTTTTGTACTTTCATTTTATTTTTGATCTTGTAATAGAGCTGAGATGATTCAGAGAGAGATAGAGAGATATTGATGAAATAAATGGTGACAATCTATGTAAAGGTGTCTCTCCATCTTCTACATGACGCTTAACTAGTTTTCTTCTCATGGAATAGAACTACTAACCAATAACTAGCTAACCACTTACTTGATAATCTACATGAATCTAATAGCCTTTATAAGGCCTTGCTATTGCAAGAATAATTGATGACTCATGATGATGGATTTTAACATTCTAACACTCTAAGATCTAACCACTAACAAGCTAACTTGCATTGCTAACTTTATTTCATGCTCACCTCTGATTAGTTTTGATGATTTAATAGTAGCGTGCATTTTAATTGTGTGAAATGGATGTGTGATTTGAATGTGGAAGAACAATCTTATGAGCCATGCTTTGTATCGCCTCTTGAAGCCAAGGATTAGTGATGGTCAAGAATCCACGTAAGGCAACTATCACTAAGAGGATAGCATGTTAGTGGAGCAGTTAGTAGTTAGTAGCCATGATTTTTTCTTCATTATTTTCCTTCTTCTTTTCTTTACTTTGTTTCATAAACAATTTTCAAAATCTTTTTATCATTGTTTTCATCACTTCTTCTTAGTTCACCTTTGCTTCATTTTCTTCATCGCTAGTTCATTCTCTTTTTGTTTTCAAACCCACTTCTTAAATCACTTTGCTTTTTCACTTCACCCTTCTTACTGTTATTTTACCAACTTTATAATCACTTCTCTTTTATTTTCACATTGCCGTTTCATCGTCTTCGTCACCTATCACTTCTGGATTTTTTTTCTTTTTTTCTTTTCTTATTCTTTAAAAAAGAATAATTATTAACAACTGACATGAATAAAAACTGTTAATGCTTTTATCATATACCATCTCTGTGGATTCGACCCGTTGAGCCAATGCTATAACGAAAGTATCGAGGGGACATTAGCACACATATAATTTCAATTATTTCACAACACACGTTTTCATGTGCTAATTTTCGCCCCAATTAGTCCTCATCAATGGTTAACCAGGAGCCCCTTTCAGATGTAAACGAGGGCTGAGGCAGGGGATCCCCTTTCCTTATACCTTTTTAGACATGGAGTGGACGTACTATCACGCATAATGAAACTTGAAAATGAGGGTGGTTTTGTTCAAAAAGTGGGACCTTGGAATCCGAGAATCGCGTGCCTATAATACGCCGATGATACTCTCATGCTCCTTCCCCAAGACTTAATTTCCATCCGAAGGGTTAATGCAACACCTCCATCCTGGAACACGTACTCAGATACATGTCCCAATTTTTCGATCATATTTTCTTACTTTTCTCCCCATATTGGTCTTTATTTTGTGATGATTAATATTACTATTTGGTGTCAGATCCGAATTTCTAGGCCTAGAGTTAGCCTGGGCCCAAACCTGAGAAACGATCCTAGTGTAATACTTGATTTGACCTTTTAGTAGTTAGATTTGACTAATTTCAGTTTCAAATATTGTTTTTCAATATTTTAGATTTTTCATGATTTTTTAGAATTTTTCTGAATTATTTTGCAAAATCTTCAAAATCAGTGTCGACCAGTTTCACCGATCGATTTCAGGATTTTTAATTTACAAACTGGATTGAATTTCTTGAATCTGATTTCACAATGTTCCTTAGCGTAATATTTTTCATTTTGATAATTTCTGGGGATTTCTTTGAATTAGTCAAAAATTGCCTGATTTAAATAATATTATTATTTTGTTTCTTTTCCTTTTCTTTCTTCCTTTTTCCACTGGCTCCCCACGTAGCCGACCTGCCAATAGCCACCTTACTTGTTTTATTAAATTTTAATAATTTTAAGTACATATAATTTTATTTATTTATTTTCTTTTCATATCTTTCTTTGTTCCTTTTCTTTTCTTTTTTCTTTTCTCTCTCATTCTTCCCTTTTCCTCGCCCTACTTTCTTCTCATTCCTCTGCCTACCTTCACCATGCTTGCACCCCACCAAACCCCCCTCACTCCCATTATCTCTCTCTATCTCAATTTTCACCTCTCCCTAACTTTCCATCTCCCTCTTTGTTTTCATCATTCTCTCCATCTCTCTCTTTCCCACTCTCGCTCCCCCCCAAACCACCGGTGAACACCTTCGCCAATGGAAAACTCTGGCAAACTCCCCATGGTGGCCCCAACTCTTGACACCTCTCTCTCTCTCTTCCACTCTCCTCCCATCTCCTTCTCCATCTTCTTCCACCCACAACAAAGTCATTATATCCACCTTCATCTTCTTCTTCAAACCACCACCACCATCCATCTCCACCCCTTCACCTTGGCTAGCCAACACCTAAGCCATCTCCACCGGCCACACTCTGAAATCACCTAGAGGGGGGTGAAAAGGTGATAATGCTAATCAATGCACAATTAAAAATTTATGATGCAACAATCACCCAAAACAAGACTAGAAGCCGAATACCCCGTGAAGGGCTCTGAACTCCTTCCTCGTGATTCCTCTAAATAAGAGTTTGAGGTGCACAATGCAATCTTGTTGTATGAGTATTTGATTGACAATATGAATATGAAACAAGTGAATATTACAATGAATATATGGAGCAAGTAATTGAAGCAAGGAATATAAAGCAAGGAATAAGAGCAAGTAAACCAAACGCAAACACCGAGAATTTTTCCGAGGTTCGAGCATCCAGCTCTACGTCCCCGCCTTCACCCAAAAGGATTTCTAACCACTATAACTTCACAAAGAGTTACAATCACACCGGAGTACCCAACTCCACAATCTTGAATACAAGTATCTCTTGGTGATCAAAAGATCACAAACTCTCTTTTGCAAAAGCCTTTTTCCCTTACAAGAATCCTATAGAATAATGTGTAGGATTGAAGCTCAAGTATTGTAGGTGGAAAAGAGAATGAAATTCAGAGAGTTTTGAAATAAACACTTCAGAAAAGAGAGATTTTTTCAGCCCAAAAACAGAGAACAAAAACTCTTTTGAATGCCTTTAAACTTTTAAAAATTTTGCAAATGATTGTTGTGTAAACCATAACCCTAATCACCCCTATTTATAGAATAGAGTTAGGGATTAAAGGGTAAATCAACAAAATGATAATTAGGAAGTATGTGACCCAGAAAACAGCCCCTAAACTCGTTTAGAGACGAAAAAGACAAAATAAAAACGTGTTTAAAAAATAGCCGTTATG
The DNA here is from genome assembly GCA_038442645.1 of Agave tequilana. NCBI lineage: Eukaryota > Viridiplantae > Streptophyta > Magnoliopsida > Asparagales > Asparagaceae > Agave > Agave tequilana. The sequence goes on from JAVJIF010011601.1 coordinate 136,559, forward strand.
GCAGAAAACATTGCCACGGTCGACCGGCCGGTCGACCGGGTTTCAAAATAAAAGAGCCGTTGCGGCCCTCGGTCGACCGCCCGATCGACCGAAACAAACAGAGAGTTGCTGTCTTGCAGTCAGTCGACCATGCGGTTGACCGAGATAGGGTTTCGGTCGACCGCTCGGTCGACCGGGAAACGTGCACACATTCACGCACCCAACAGTCAGATTCCCGGTCGACCGGTCGGTGGACCGATCTGACCTGACATAGAGTCGGTCAACCGGTCGGTCGACCGGCTCAGGTCAAAACCTAAAATAGGAAAAGGATTTTGAAGAGATTTGGATAGTTTTTAAAATAGAATTTGTCATAACTAGGTATAATACACAAAATGGAGTTTGTAAGTAATAAACTTTATTTAAAAATATTTTATATATATATAGGAGAAATTTTTGGAAAAACCATGTACGCAAAAACTTGTGTATAGGAACATGAGCTTCAACCTATTCATTATTCTTTGACAAACTACAAAAATGAAAAACAAATCTTGATGAAGTCTTGAGCCATGCAATTTGCCATGCTAGAGCCTTCTCTTCTATGGACACTTCCTCATGCGCTATATGTCTTATTAGCTCCAAAAACCTAGGAAACCTTGCAATAGCTAAGCAATGGCCATCATAAATGGTACTAACCTGAAACTCATCTTAAACAAACTTATTAGTACCATATAGCTTCTATGTGTTTTGTTATCATCAAAACTTAAACAAATGGAGAGTGTAACCTTTTGGGCCAGCAATCTCCCCCTTTTTGATGATGACAAAACAAATAGGCTATATTAATAAGATAAAGAGAGGTGAAAACTCCCCCTCAAAATATGCTATATTAAACAAGTAAAAGCAATTTGAATTGCAAACAAAAGCCATGAGACTAAAATTCATGAGTTATAAAACACTTGCAAAAAACACTTTGCAAAAACCAAAACCATATAAACTTAACAAAAACTCATATTATATTTCTCCCCCTTTTTGTCATACATCAAAAAGGGATAAAGAGACAAGAAAAACAATTTTATTCAATAACACAAACATTAAGTTCACCACATATAAAGGAAAATCTATTAAAATCAAGTGGTTTAGTGAAAATATCGGCAAGTTGTAAATCCGAAGAAACATAATCAATCTCTATATCACTTTTCTCAAAATGATCTCTAAGAAAGTGGTATCTAATCTCAATGTGTTTGGTCTTACTATGTTGATTTGCATTCTTAGTCATATGAATAGTACTAGTATTATCACAAAATATTTTTATATGGTCATAATGCAAATCATAATCAAGGAGAGTATGTTTCATCCAAAGGACTTGTGTACAACAAACCCCCGCCGCAACATACTCCGCCTCGGCGGTTGAGAGAGCTACCGAATTTTGTTTCTTAGAGGACCATGAAACAAGACAATTACCAAGAAATTGACATGTTCCACTAGTACTCTTTCTATCTACTCTACAACCCGCATAGTCGGCATCCGAATAACTCGTCATTGAAAAATCTCCGGTTTTTGGATACCAAATACCCATTCCAATAGTGCCCTTAATATAACGAATGATGCGTTTTACTGCAATAAGATGAGACTCTTTAGGACACGATTGGAATCTAGCACAAAGACACACACTAAACATGATATCCGGCCTACTAGCCGTTAAATACAACAAACTACCAATCATGCTTCTATATAACTTAATATCAACACATTTACCTTGGTCATCCGTATCAAGCTTGGTTGTAGTTGCCATCGGAGTGTTGCAAACTTTCGAACCTTCAAGTCCAAATTTTTTTATAAGTTCTTTTGCGTACTTAGCTTGACATATGAATATCCCATCTTGCAATTGCTTGATTTGGAGTCTAAGAAAGAAATTTAATTCACCCATTGAAGACATCTCAAATTGAAGTTGCATACACTTTCAAACTCCTTACAAAGAAACTCATTAGTAGAACCAAAAATTATATCATCAACATAAATTTACACTATTAGAATGTCATTATCAACATGCTTAGTAAATAATGTTGTGTCTACTTTGCCTTTAACAAAATCATTTGAAATAAGAAAACTAGAAAGCCTATCATACCAAGCTCTTGGAGCTTGCTTCAATCCATACAAAGCTTTATCAAGTTTAAAAACAAAATTAGGATGGACATGATCAACAAAACTGGGAGGTTGTTCAACATAAACTTCTTCATTTATAAAACCATTTAAAAATGCACTTTTCACATCCATTTGAAAAATTTTAAAATTTTTAAAGATGCAAAAGCTAGTGTCATCTGTATGGCTTAAAGCCGTGCTACGGGTGCAAAGATCTCCTCAAAGTCAATTCCTTCAACTTGAGTCTAACCTTGGGCCACTAACCTAGCTTTATTCCTAATGACATTTCCTGACTCATCCATCTTATCCCTAAAAATCCACTTAGTACCAATTATTGATCTATCGTGGGGTCTAGGAACAAGGTGCCAAACTTGATTGAGCTCAAATTGATTGAGCTCTTCTTGCATAGCTAGCAACCAATATGAGTCACCCTCGGCTTCGAGAATATTTTTGGGTTCAAAATGAGAAATGAATGCAAAGTTACCACACAAGTCATGGAGTTTGGAGCGAGTTGTTACCCCTTTAGATACATCACCTAAGATGAGATCCTTGAAATGATTTGTAGCATATCTCCAAGCTTTAGGAAGCGGTTGAGAGCTTTCCACTTCATTCTTTTGAACTTCACCAATGGAATCTTGTTTTTCTTCTTGAATGGGTGAGTCCTTCAAGGATAGCTTCTCCATGTCCTCACCTAATAAGTCAAACTCTACAACATTCTCAACAATAACATTAGATTCTTCAAATTTAATATGCATGGATTCTTCAATGGTAAGAGAAGATTTATTGAATACTCTATAAGCTTTGCTAGTAGTAGAATATCCAACAAATATTGCTTCATAAGCCTTAGCATCAAATTTACCCAAGTTATCTTTAGTATTCAAAACAAAACACTTGCATCCAAAAACTTTGAAGTATGAAACATTTGGTTTTCTTACATGATAAATTTCAAAAGAGGTTTTTAAAGTATTTTTACACAAATAAATACGGTTTGATATATAGCATGCGGTGTTTACGGCCTCGGCCCATAGATATTGAGGGAGGTCATATTCACTTATCATAGTCCTAGCCATCTCTTGAAGAGTTCTATTCTTCCTTTCAACTACTCCATTTTGTTATGGAGTTCTAGGACATGACATTTCATACTTAATTCCCTTTCATCACAATAAGTCATGAAGAGTTGGTTAACAAACTCACCACCTCTATCACTTCTTATTTTCAAAATCGAAAAACCTTTTTCTTTTTCAACCCGTTTTCGAAAAATCTTAAAATGCGAAAAAGTTTGATCTTTGTGTTCCAAAAGAAAATCCAAAGTGAGAAAAAATCATCAACTAAACAAATGCATATCTACTACCATTTAAGCTTTTAGTTTTAGTTGGTCCAAAAAGATCCATGTGAATTAATTCTAATGGCCTAGTTGATATGATATCCTTGATTGGCTTGAATGAAGACTTGCTTTGTTTCCCAAGTTGGCACGCACCACAAATGCGGTCTTTTTTAAACTTCAAGTAAGGAATACCCTTCACCAATTCCTTAGAATTAATCCTAGCAAGATGATCAAAAGATGCATGTCCTAATCTTCTATGCCAAGCCAAGAAGTCTCATCAAAAGCATTCAAGCATTTAGTAGAACAATCCAAATTAAGCATGTCAATGATATAGACATTATTATCACGAAAACGGTGAGAATACAATCATTGGTTTTACAATCAAAAATTTTGCAAGAAGAATCATCAAACACAACTTTAAGACCACGATCACAAAGTTGACTTATACTAAGCAAGTTATGTTTAAGTCCATCAACAAGAACAACATTTTCTATAATAGGAGATGCACCAATTTGAATGTTACCTATACAGATGATAGTGCCCTTGGAGTCATCTCCGAAGGTAACGGTGCCACCTTCAACGTACTTTGATAGGGTTGTGAAGTTGTTGATATCCCATGTCATATGTCTTGAACAACCACTATCAAGGTATCACCGCTCCTTACGTCTTGGAGCCTTGTTGTGTACCTACATCAAATAATTTAAGACTTAATTTTGGTACCCACATTTTCTTGGGTCCTAAAGAGTTAGTGTCATGAACCCACACAAGATTATTTGTTCTATTAATTTGGTCATAGCAAAATTTAGCTAAATGGTCATTCTGACCACAATAAGTACATCTATAAACTCTACCATATTTGAATGCATAATGAGTGTGTGACTTGTGAACATGCGAATTTTGAGCATGAGTAGTTTTAACATGAGTGTTGTGTGAAGTATTAGCATGGGTTGCTTTATCATAATTAGCATGTGAAGTGTGCTTCTTTGAAAATATTTCCTCTAATTTCTTAGTATTAAAAGCACAATCTTTCAACACATTTCCAAAATTATTAATTTTAGTTTTCAACAATGATAATTCATTTTCATCAATTTTTTAAAATTTAGCTTTACAAGCAACTTTATAATCATCAAATTCTCTTTTAGTTGAAACAAGGTTAGAAGAAATTTCATCCTTTTCTTGTGAAACAATAGCAAGTTGATTTTTAAGAAATTCAATTTCCTTTTCCATTTTTGAACATTCTATCTTTTTATCATCATAACTTTCAGAAAGTTCAACAAAAGTATGTACAAGCATTTCTCTACTTAATTCATCTTCTTCATCAAGAGGTTGAGTGGTTACCTTGGGTGTGTTTGCCATGAAACACATATTTGCCGTGTCGACCTCATCTTCGGATTTACTTTCCGAATCCCAAGTGGCTTTGTATGCTTTCTTTTCAACCGGCCTCTTTTGCTTCAAGGAGGAAGTCACCTTTTTCTTGAAATCCGGGCAATCGGCCATGATGTGTCCGGGTTTGCGGTAATTGTAGCATATGATTCTTCTCTCCTCCTTCCCTTCCAATTTTCTTCTAAAGTTGAGTTTGTTCTTGCGGTACATCCTCTTCACATTTCTTACTAGAAAAGATAGCTCCTCATCATCTTCTTCATCTTCTTCATCGTCGTCGATAGTAGAGGAAGACTTGAAGGCTATGGACTTCTTCTTTTGAGGTACCTCTTCTTCTCTTGCTTTCTTCTCCATCTCATGAGTCTTAAGATTTTCAATAAGACTTATGAGATCCATCTCATCTTTATCATTCAACTCTTTTAAGGTTTCTTGCAGTACATCCTCTTCACATTTCTTACAAGAAAAGATAGCTCCTCATCATCTTCTTCATCTTCTTCATCGTCCTCGATAGTAGAGGAAGACTTGAAGGCTATGGACTTCTTCTTTTGAGGTACCACTTCTTCTCTTGCTTTCTTCTCCATCTCATAAGTCTTAAGGTTTCCAATAAGACTTATGAGATCCATCTCATCTTTATCATTCAACTATTTTAAGGTGATTGCCTTGATCTCCCATAATGAAGGAAGAGCTCGTATCACTTTGCGCACCTTTTGGTCATTACTTATATCATCACCTAGAAAGAAAGGGCATTAGTAATCTTAGTAAACTTGGTAATCATAGAATCAATAGACTCATCTTCAAGCATTTTAAAACTTTCATATTGGGACCTCAAGAGATCTATTTTAACTCTCTTGACTTGTGAAGTCCCCTCATGCGTGACCAACAAGTGTTGCCAAATCTCATAGGCGGATTGGCAATGTATAACCCGTGTAAGATCATCCTCATTCAAGGCGGTGAGAAGGGAATTTTGGGCCTTAGAATTAGCCTCATATTCCTTGTAGGTAAAGTCGGACCAAGTGCTCTACTCACTATCGGGTCTAATATAGGGCTTGGTCAAGGATTTAGCCACTAAGCTACCTAAGGATTGTAGAAAAATAGTCATCCTAACCTTCCAAATGGGGAAATTTAGTCCATCAAATTTAGGAGGGATCTTAATGTTGTCGGCCATGTTTACTAGTGTATGAATGAAAGAATGCAAATAGTGATTAGCAAATTTTTAGGATCTCTCTAAGGATGTGAAGCCAAAACCTAGAGTCCAAGCTCTGATACCAATTGAAATCACCTAGAGGGGGGGGGGTGAATAGATGATAATGCTAATCAATGCACAATTAAAAATTTATGATGCAACAATCACCCAAAACAAGACTAGAAGCCGAATGCCCTGTGAAGGGCTCTGAACTCCTTCCTCGTGATTCCTCTAGATAAGAGTTTGAGGTGCACAATGCAATCTTGTTGTGTGAGTATTTGATTGACAATATGAATATGAAACAAGTGAATATTGCAATGAATATATGGAGCAAGTAATTGAAACAAGGAATATAAAGCAAGGAATAAGAGCAAGTAAACCAAACGCAAACACCGAGAATTTTTCCGAGGTTCGAGCACCCAGCTCAACGTCCCCGCCTTCACCAAGAAGGATTTCTAACCACTATAACTTCACAAAGAGTTACAATCACACCGGAGTACCCAACTCCACAATCTTGAATACAAGTATCTCTTGGTGATCAAAAGACCACAAACTCTCTTTTGCAAAAGCCTTTTTCCCTTACAAGAATCCTATAGAACAATGTGTAGGATTGAAGCTCAAGTATTGTAGGTGGAAAAAGAGAATGAAATTTAGAGAGTTTTGAAATAAACACTTAAGAAAAGAGAGAGATTTTTTCAGCCCAAAAGCAGAGAACAAAAACTCTTTTGAATGCCTTTAAACTTTTGAAAATTTTGCAAATGATTGTTGTGTAAACCATAACCCTAATCACCCCTATTTATAGAATAGAGCTAGGGATTAAAGGGTAAATCAACAAAATGATAATTAGGAAGTTTTTGACCCAGAAAACAGCCCTTAAACTCATTTAGAGACGAAAAAGACAAAATAAAAACGCGTTTAAAAAATAGCCGCTATGGCAGAAAACACTGCCACGGTCGACCGGCCGGTCGACCGAGTTTCAAAATAAAAGAGCCGTTGCGGCCCTCGGTCGACCGCCCGGTCGACCGAAACAAACAGAGAGTTACTGTCTTGCAGTCAGTCGACCGTGCAGTTGACTAAGATAGGGTTTCGGTCGACCGGGAAACGTGCACACATGCACGCACCCAACGGTCAGATTCCCGGTCGACCGGTCGGTCGACCGATCTGACCTGACATAGAGTCGGTCGACCGGTCGGTCAACCGGCTCAGGTCAAAACCTGAAATAGGAAAAGGATTTTGAAGAGATTTGGATAGTTTTTAAAATAGAATTTGTCATAACTAGGTATAATACACAAAATGGAGTTTGTAAGTAATAAAATTTATTTAAAAATATTTTGTGTATATATAGGAGAAATTTTTGGAAAAACCATGTGCGCAAAAACTTGTGTATAGGAACATGAGCTTCAACCTATTCATTATTCTTTGACAAACTACAAAAATGAAAAACAAATCTTGATGAAGTCTTGAGCCATGCAATTTGCCATGCTAGAGCCTTCTCTTCTATGGACACTTCCTCATGCGCCATATGTCTTATTATCTCCAAAAACCTAGGAAACCTTGCAATAGCTAAGCAATGGCCATCATAAATGGTACTAACCTGAAACTCATCTTAAACAAACTTATTAGTACCATATAGCTTCTATGTGTTTTGTTATCATCAAAACTTAAACAAATGGAGAGTGTAACCTTTTGGGCCAACACACTCAACCCCTGCCTCCTCCGTAACCACCCACCACCAAGATCTCCACCTCCCCCATCTCCTTCCTCTACCCAAAACCACCATCACCTCCTTCAACCTTCACCAACACACTCATCTCCACTACCTTCTCCTCCTGCCATCACTACCCGCTTCACCACCACTATCCCCACCAACTCCACCTCCATCACCCCACTCTACCTCCACCTTAATATATTCATCATCGTCATCAATAACAACAACATCATCATCCCATCACTATCTTCACCACAGTACCATCACCACTTTCATCCCTCCTCCATCCGGGCCCCGTTTGCTGCCGGAAACCCAGGCCGACGACCACTGCCCCTTCCTCTCTCCCTTTTCTTCTCTCTTTCCTTCTCTCTTTCTCTCTTTTTCTTTCTCTAACTGTCTTTTCTTATTCTTCCTTTCTCCCTAACTCTCACTTTCTCTCTCTTCTCTTTTCCCTCCCAATTATATCCTCCCTGTCTCTCTCTTTCTCACTCCTATCCATTCTCTCTCACTCTCTCTCTTTTTCCCATTTTCTCTCTCTATCTTCCCCTCTCTCCTCTTTTTACTTCTCTCCCTTTCTCTTTCTCCTCACACCACTTTCTCTCTCCTGCGCGCGCTTACGATTAGTGTTCGCGGAGTTCTCAGACCGTGCCCGGTGTTCTGTGATTTTTAGGTGAATACCACTTTTTAGTTTATGAGAGTACTAATTCTTGGGTATTGCGAGTACTTTTTCTTGATTTTAGCGAGTACTTCTTCCCCTTTCGACATGTACTGTTATTGTATTTTGGACGATGTTGTAGTATAATTGTGGGTGTGTGATATATTGTGTAGTTGTAATGATGTAGTCTGTGCTACTATCCCTGTGGACTGATATATGTAATAGTGTAGACAGTACTTTGCTATTACTTGAATAATTTTAGACTAACGCTAGTGCATGTATTTGGACTAACCGTGGTATAGGTTGCAGGTACTCTGGCTAAAGCCCTCGGGCGAACTTTCCTTCGGGATTGAGATTAAGAGACTGCTTTGCAGGCTATCCAATAGACATTACGAAGCCTAATACCCTTTTGGGTTTCGCGGTAGTTTGGCAGGACGGTTCTCCAGGTTGCAGTTACTGTGGGTTAAGCCCTCGGCCGAACTTTCCTTCGGGATTGACGTCTGAGAGACCATTCTGCAGGCTATCCAATAGACATTATAAAGCCTAATACTGTTCTGGGTTTCGTGGTAGCTTGGCATAGTGGTTCACCCACTCAGTCCTAGTGTATCACGCTGTGGATTATTTATTGATATTATACGCGTGTGTTTGTTTGGTACTAACACTTGTGTATGTACTCTTGTTTGGCCGACCCTTCGTGGTCGTCCGCAGCCCTCTGGGATTTTCATGTTCCACCTGGTAAGCAAACTAGCACCCAACACTTTACCTCTAGACTCGCCGAGTGTAGCACTGTCGTGTACGGCACACATAGTGGTTGTACACTCATCTTGTCACATGGGTATAGCTCAACCGTGCGCGTCAATGACTATCATTGCTTGCTAGCCTGACTCTAGCCTTGGACTTAGCCCTCAGGCTTAACCTTCGGGTTTTTATATAGCTCTGCCGGGAGATGAGCTTGGCGCTCAGTGCTTCACAGCTAAAATCATTCGAGTGTAAGTTCACCGCGTGCGTTAGCCGGGCATTCATACGCCGCTTCGTCGCGTGCGTTTAGCTTTGCCACGAGCGTGGCTTCGTCGCGTGCGTTAGCTGGGCATTCATATGTCGCTTCACCGTGAGCGTCTAGCTTCACCGCGAGTGTGGGTTCATGATTGGTAGTGAAAAGTGCATTTTTATCATTATATTTACCATCACATTTTCATATTTTCTCCTATAATTCTGCACATTTACTAATATTTTATGATTTATTGTGTGCAGGCCTCGAAATATTAAAATAAAGAAATAAAGCCTCAAAAGAAGCCCAAAAGCCCATGTTTAAAGCCCAATGCAAAAGTTACAAATTATCAAATGTCAAAGTTGCAAATACCAAGGGCAAGAGTTGCAAATACCAAAAGAAGAGGGAAGGATAGACTTCTATTCTACCCTAAACACTTGCAGGATGAGGATAAAAGCCAAAGAAGGAGAGTGCAAGGATGAAATTTGTTTTAAAAGAGATTTGGGATCTAGATAACTTGCTTCCCAAGTTATCACGAAATCCCAAGATCAAGAGTCAGGATGTAGCTTCCAGAAAGAAACGCCCAGATAGACGGACCAGGAGAAGCCACGCGCCAAAGCGCGTGGCCAGCCGCCACCACCAGGCCGCGGAAACGCGGCCCAAGCCGCGTTTCCGCGGCAATTCAGTATTATCCCGAGACTATCTTTCGTGGAGGAGTCGTTCTGGGACTCTACTACGTTCTACACCTATAAATACCCCTGCAGAGCAACCGTAAAGGGCGTACAGAATCTACAGAGCAAATTCTAGGGTTTCTTAGGCTAACTTGTAGTTTAGGTTAGATTTTATTTTCGTTTTTCTTTTGTAAATTTTGTAACTGAGAGTGGAGGAAGCTTTCATGGAGGAAGGAGTCCATGCTTGTACTGAGGTGACAGCGGTGTAAGCCTACTTTTCTTCCATTATTAATGAAATTCACTCAAAGGTTTGTCTTTATTATGTCTATTCTTGTTATTCGTGTTTTATTCTCTTTTATTCTTGTGTTATTCTCTCTAATGACTTGCAAACCGTGAGATCCGATTGCTTCGAGACTACCTAGCTCAAGAAGAGCCCTTGATGGCCTATGGAGATGAACAAGCCGTCGCTTGCCAGTCTTTTCTTTTCGTAGTGTAGATCGCGAAGGTGGACGATCCTATACGCCATACTTGTACGCCTTCGAAGATAAAGTAAGTCGTCGCAAAAGGATCAAAGGTAAGTAGGACTGAAGAGGTAGGTATGTATTTTATAGTCTTTTTCCTTTCTTCTATTTCTTTAGATTAGATGACAAACTCCACTTCTTTCTAATTTCTTTTACCTTCTCATTGTAAATACCATTGTTAATAAGAAAATACATAAAAAAAGAGATAACTTGCTTAAACGCTTCCATCGCTTTCCCTCCCTGAGGATCACGACCCGCATAGCCACTGCTACCGCGGATTCGAATTGAGAACCTCGCACACCTTTACTTCTCAATCTAAACTTCTCTAGTTTGTGTGCAGGTAAAATCTCAATCAGTTCACCGTGCATTTTAGCATGACGTTTATACGTCTGCTCACCGCGAGCATAGTCTTGCCGAACACGTTAGCGTCTAGAGCTGCATGCTAGCTTCGCCAAGGGCCAAGCTCTGTCATGGACCGAGCGTACTGCTAACAGGGCCTAGCTTCACTCCAACCTAATTAGCCCTGCCTGGATATTTATTAGAGTACTATTGATATGATGGTTGTGAAGAGTTTGAAATGCTTCTTTACTCCGTTTTCCTCTATTATGTTGCGTGACCAGTTACTTCCCGGACTTCTGTATTATATTACTTAACACCCTAGTTATTTATACTTTTCGGTAACTGGCGTACAAAGCGAATGCCACACAAAAGACCAAAGTGCCACATGGACTAAGTGCTCTGAAAATTATGATCCGGTGAAGTCACCTCTAGAATCCATGGCGAGGTCACCTCTTGACTCCTAAGTAGGCACTATCACTATACCTCCTTCTTCTAGTGTGACACAAAGGGACCAAAGTTCCACATGGACTAAATCCATGGTGAGGCCACCTCTTGACTCTTGAATGGGCACATAACATTCTAACACGTGCCATTCTTGTGTTTGATATTATAATGTAACAATAATAAAGTTAGGAGCGAGTGTTATTTAATCACTCCCTCGTTGAAATGATGGTACCTGCATATCAAAGTTCGGATGCGTACTACTTGAAGTACGGGCTCGAATGTGGACTGCCAGTGGTATAGAAGACTGGTTGGGAATGATGAAAATAATAAACGATACTGATTTTTTATTATTGTATATTATAAATCATTGCTGGCTTCTTACTTGTTATACTGTCATTGTATACTATACAAATTCTTGCTATGTTGTTCTCTTGGATCTATGTATTTCATATTATTATATGTTACAGTAATTATTCCTAATATTCTGATTGTATTTCTTTGGGGCAACTTATGTCACGGTCCCAGAAAATCATAATCATCTCCAATCCTTAAAAATTTCGACAGCACCTCCCTTAAAAATAGGCAGATAATCATAATCATCTCCAAATCCTTAAAAATTTCGACAACACCTCCCTTGAAAATTTGAATATGTCCAAATATACATTTTCAATTCACAATAATTTCGGCCAACACCAGCCTACTTATCCTCAATCCAAGCATATAAACCAACTGTAACAATCGCTCACGCAATTTAAACATAGTTCGGCTCACAACGGCCTCCTTATATGAAAACTCAATAATTAAGTACTCGAGAGCACCCCTCTCGGCATTCACATAACAATGCTAAACTATCTTTAACTCCAACTCATCGTAATTATAACCAAACTCATATCTCCATACAATACATGGATTCAGACTATCCATCTTTTCAAAATTAACACTTGCTATAAGTACACATCAAATAGGATAATGAACATATACAACAAGAACCAAATTATAATCACATAGAGTACAACTCTAAAACTTCTCTATGTAACAGGATTTCCAACAAGGCGCTTGAAAGCTTACATCAAGTTTTCGCCTCATCATGACCCGAAAATATAATAATCTGTGGGGGGATGAGCTCAACAGCTCAGTGAGTAGAATAGGAATAAATCAGGAGATGATAATATATCAATGAGAAGTATAAATATTCAAGTAATACGAGAAATCTGAAACAGTAAGAAGACAAAGAATCAAAGGGATCCCATGGTTTAATAATCAAGACCCCGGTCTCTAAAATTTCTGGGGACGATCGGACTCTCTTGATCGTACTTCCCAATTCATTTCTTGGATTTTCATCTTTCCGTGTGATAAGACTTATGAGTTACATAAAAACAAAATTATTTTTTTTGCTTAGTTATTTAAACTCGTCATATGTGTACATAGTGTGTGTTACTCACGTGTCTTATATTCCATGCTATAATACACCAACAACTATAGTTATGCCATAAACCTAGTTTATGTATTCAGACAAACAATACATCACAAGACATACTTGTATAATATATAACCATAACATACTTCTCATAATACATATCGCATCACACTTCAAGTAATGCATAGATTAACATGTACACTTTCACACAATTTACAGTATTTCACTTCAATCAGCTAAATCTGTATTCTGATGTTTTCATTATCATATACGATCCAACATACCCCTAGTGTCACACACACATATGTATCACATATAGTCATTCATTCTCAATCATTTGTAAAGATGCAAATATATGTATATCATAACACCGTCTTCGCACTCCGCCCGTACATTACGTGAAAAACACCTAGGGGGGGTGAATAGGTGCAAGTGCTAATCTAGTGAACTAAGTGCTCTAAATGCGGAAGCTTAAAACAATTCTTGCAACACACTTAATACAACACACAAGTGTAGCCGAATTCCCCGTGAAGGGCTCCGGACTAACTCCTCTTGATTCCCCTAGATATGGGTTGAGGTGCTATGTGAAGCTCTTGAGGTTAAGTATAAGTGAGGCACACACAAACAACCAAGCATATACAAGATATAGCAATATGAAATATGCAAGGCACAAATGCAAGCAAAATATGATATGGCAATATGAATTACGCTCAACACAAGCAAATATGATATGATGTTATGAATGATGCTTTGCACAATGTAAAGAGAGAGAGTTAGAGAGACGAGTGGATCAAACGCTAAGACAAGATATGTTTCGAGGTTCGAGTCCCTAGCTCTAATCCCCGCCTACACCACCGTGTAGGATTTCCAATCCACTATAGGAGTACCGAACTCCTCTCTCAATCAACCACCTCACAACTGAGGGGTAGACCCGTAGCCAATACAACAACCAACACCTCTACCGAAGAGGGTTTACAAACCAAACTCCACCTCTCACTAGAGGTGAGCAAACCACAAGCCTCAACCTCTACCAAAGAGGGAGCAAACCAATCACCCGATCAACCTCTACCAAAGAGGGATACAACAAATACAAGGGTGTACAAACTTGGAGGTTTCCACAACCTCACACAATCTCTCTTTTTCTCTTTTCCACAAAAACAAGTTCCTAAATAGATTAGGATAGAAGATATAGCTCAAGTGTGGAATCAAGGTGTTTTTGGAAATAAGCAACAAAGAAAAACTACTTGGGAAATCTTGTAGATGATAGAAAATGAAAACCAAGGCACTATCCCAAAAACCTAGTTTCTTTGATTTTTCAAAAACCCAAAACAATACAAAGATAAATCTTTTTGGCACAAAACGCTTTTAAAAACTCTTTTAAAACAGTAGAGAAAGTCTGAAAATTTTGTCTCTAAAAACCTTGGCCAAAATCCCAAAGAAATGGGGTTTTTATAGGCCCATCAGAAAACTAGCCGTTAGGCTGAGCTGGCAGCCTGACAGGCTACCGGTCGACCGGCCGGGTCGACCGCCAACGGTCAGAAATGTGACCGTTGGGCAACCACGGTCGACCCGCCCGGTCGACCCAAACAAACAGAGAGCTCTGCTCTCAGACCCGGTCGACCCGTACGGTCGACCGAGTTTGTGTCTGCCAGACGTGCATAAGTCTATGCATGTCGGTCGACCCCATGGGTCAACCGGCCCTTTGTGCGGTCGACCTATACGGTCGACCGACCGTGCCTGTCAGCACAAACATGGGTCAGAAACTGGGTTAAAACATTTTTGAAAAAATCTTTAATTAACTTGTAAAAATCCCAGAAATGTTTTACCATATTGCATTGATATATAAACATGTGATAAACATTTCTACTCAAATATCAAGCATATGAAACGATTTTGGTTTCTTAACATTTTACCAAAAACCAAAACATGTATTTTATCAAACTTGATTTTTCCAAAACATGAATAGGATAGTCAAAATAAGTTTGTATAAGAAGTTAAGCATGTAAGTATATCTAGAACATATCTAATATACATAAGAACTATTTAAACTTGTTTTGATCTACTATTCATGAAACCAAATCCAAAACATAAAACGTGTGTGTTATGTGCACTTGAGCATATCAACTATACTAAGCTTTACAAATGGGTCTAAAACACACTAAACTAAACTAGGATACCTAAGTCTTCTTGATGATCTTCCATCTTCAAGACGGCTTGGTCCCAAACATGATCCACCGAGTGCAAAGGTATGATCTTTAAGCTTTGGCACCGGAATCACCATGAAAAGCTTCTAAACACCTTGTTGAACCTAATCACCAACTAATATCTTGGTTAATGATCTGAAACTTAAACAACACAAGATTATTAGTAAACATAACTACATGAGTTAATCATCATCAAAACTAGGGTGGAAGGCCTTGGGCCAACAATCTCCCCTTTTTGATGATGACAAAACTCATGGAGTATATATGCATGGATTAAAGTTAAGCTTCAAGAAGCTCCCCCTTAACTCATGCATAAAACAAATAAACATAATATGCATGAATGACAATGATAAAACAAGATGCTCTAGATACCAAATGAAATATTCAAAAAAAAACATGTTCTAGATACCAATTAACATTAAACTATATTAAACTTAATATATGCAAAAACATAAATATGCATATATCAAACTCAAAAACTCAAAATCTTTCTCCCCTTTTGTCAATCATCAACAAAGGGGTACACAATCAAAACAATAAATAAAATGAGGGGTAAAAATCTTTCTCCCCCTTTGGTCAATCAAAAACGATAAAAACAATGTTCTCCCCCTTTTTGTCTAAAATAAAAACAAGGTCAATAAGGGGTGACAATCAATTAGGATATCAATTGAAAAATGTCAATGAAGCATCTTGATACCAATTGAAAGTAAACAAAGATCAATAAATGTTATATGCTATATACATTCATGAAGAGGAAGACGCTAAGTTAGCTTCCTACACATATGCATTACATGAAAGAGGGATGTTAAGCCCTAATTCACATAACCACATTATGTATTGCATAAGAGGAGATGTTAAGCTCCCCACACACGTGTACCACATAAAGAAGAGATGTTAAGCTCCTCAATATAAGATACACTCAACATGAATCTATATGTGGAAGAGATTTTAAGCTCTCCTTGCATATAGTCAATACAAATCAAAACTTTTGTATTTTACTTTAAACAAAATTTTTAGATGCCAATTTTAAAACCACAAAAATCTTGATATCAAAAGATAGTATTTTTCTTTTCAATTGAAATGACTATTTTCTATCATAAAGTAAGGGAGTGGAAATACAAATACCAATTGAAATATGAAAAACGGATTTTCTCCCCCTTTATGAAATACCAACAAAAACTATGCGTAGGCTTGAAATAAGATACCAATTGAAAACTAAATCAATTGAAATAATAGTGTGAAGCTCAAGCTCTAGCATAAACAAGATTTGTGCTCAAGATATAGAAATATAATAGCACAAATAAAACATATATATGTGTATGAAATAGAATGAGTACCAATCACCAATAGATGATACCAATTGAAAATATACATACACAATAATCATATGAGTATACAAAAAGATCAAAATGATACCAACTGAAAAAGTTCAATGATACCAATTGACATAACAATAAGTTCAAGTGTATACATCATATTACTACCTCCCAATCAAGGTTCAAGTTTTAAATGATTTTCATTTTAAAGCATTCATGAACATGATCTCCCATCCAACCTCCCATAAAGGGTAGGGGTTTTCAAAAATAGATTTGAAAATTAGAGTACGTTTGAAAAACTCTACCAAAGTGAAGAATACGAACTAGTTAAAATGGAAATTTTTGTTAACTAGTACGAAATCCTTCAAGCAAGGAATAAAACAAAATAGTTTTCATAAAAACATGTAAATCACATAGCACTTAAAAACACTCAATATTCAATAAAGTCCATACATGCTCATGAAAGCATACTCATGAGAAATATATTTAAAAATGGTGAGTGCACAAGTAATGTGTGACATGGCATTATGAAATTTCCAATTAAGCTAAAAATTCCTTGAACCATTGAAAACATGAAAATCATTAAAAATCATCTAAACTTTAATCTTCAAGGTGTATGTATGTCTATACAAACTAAAGCATACATACATATCCAAAACATAACGAGTCCACAAAATATATGCATTAAGGCACGTGGCTCCAAAGGATAAACATGTATATCTAATAGTTTGGACAAGATAGA
>JAVJIF010011602.1:0-147342 GCA_038442645.1 Agave tequilana
AGAGGTAGCAAGTTGATACATGCTCCCAGGTCAAGAAGGGCTCTACTAATTTCGGTTCGTCCTATGGTGCAGGAAATGGGGGGACATCCGGGATCCTTGTATTTCACCAGAATGGGACCAGATAGAATTTCGCTTATATTAGTTGCGAAGAACACTTTCTTAGGCACATTGGACTTTTTCTTCTTCGTACACATATCCTTAAGAAATTTGGCATAAGCTGAGACTTGTTGGATAGCGTTAAGAAGTGGCACATTCAGTTTGACCTGGTTGAACATCTCTAGCATCTTCTCCATGTGCATATTCTTATTGTTTTCCAAGCCTATTGGGAAAGGGTGCTACAGGCTTATGAACTTGTTCAGCAGCTTTGTCCTCATCAGATGTTTGAGGAGCAGTTTGGAAGGAACTAGCAGAGGTGGAGGCTGGAGTAGGATCAGGATGGACTAGACTTTTCTGTTGGTAGACCTGGTTGTCTACTTCTTTCCAGATCGAAGTGTGTGAACAGTATTGCGCTGGTTGATCGATGGATCCTGAATTTCATATGCTTGATTGGATGTTTTTGGGTTAACTAGCGGGTGACTAGGTAAAGTACCCTTTGATCTTTCATTTAGGGAGCTAGCTAATTGCTCATCAGCATTTCCAATCTCGATATCGCCTGTGAATGGTTGTTCAGCATATTTGTCCCTTGTTTTGCATAAAAGCGGCTTGGGACTTCATGAAAGCTTCCGTGCTCTCCTCTAATTTGCTGAATTTCTTTTCCATTTGTGAACTTTGAGAGGAGGAAGATGGAGCTTGATTGGAGAAATTTGGTGGAGGACTGGGATGGTGAAAATTGTTGGAGAAATTAGGCCTAGGAGGATTGTTCTGGGCCCAGGAGAAATTAGGGTGATTTCTCCAACCTGGATTATATGTTTGTGAGTAGGGGTTGTGTGGCGGCCGTGAGTAAGCCGCGTTCTGGTGTTCCAGTAGCATTTGTTGGGCATGAAAAATAGGGCACTCTTTAAAGACAAGGTTTGGTGGATGACAGTATGGACAACCCGGATTGGGAATTGGTGGTGGGTTGATGATTGGTTGACATTGACTGGCTCTTTCGTCTCTAGAGCCTCTATCCTCCTCATTAGGGTTACAATCTTAGCTTCTGCAGCTATGGATGATTCTAGAGATAGGAGCCCACCTCTTGATCTATAGATTGTGAATTCTTAGGTTTTTTTCGAGGCTGGCTCCCATTGCAGGATTTTCTCAGCTAAATCCTCAAATAAATCCTAACCCTGATTCTCATCCTTCTGCAAGAACCCTCTCTGACACATGGTTTCTAAATGGGTCTTCGTCTGATAATCTAAACCATCGTAGAGAATCTGACACTATTTTTTCACACCATGGTGAGGGCACTGAGCTAGGAGATCTTTGAATCGCTCAAAGTATCTCCAAAATGGTTCGCTCGGTTCTTTCCTAAATTGCATGATATTCTTCCTAATGAGGGCAGTTTTGTGAATTGGGTAGAATTTCTTCAAGAATGACTTGACGAAATCATCCCACGTCGTGACAGACAGAATCTACCGCCAAACTTTACAACCATTTCTTCGCTAGGTCCTTTAGGGAAAAGGGAATGAAACGTAACCTAACGGCATCATCTCCTAACTGGGGTATACGCATCATGAGGCACACTTCTTCAAATTCCCTAACAAAGAAGTATGTCTCCTCTGATTCTAAACCATAAAACTTTGGGAGAATGTTGACGAATTGAGGTTTTAACTCGAAGTTATTTCCATTTGCTTTAGGAAGTTTTATGCAAGATGGAAGTGAGGTCTGATCGAGTAAAATCTATCATGAAGTGACGCCATCACCGGTTCTGATTGCAAGGGTAGAGAAATGTTTCTGGTTAATCTGGAAGATACAGGATCTCTTACCCACTCTTGCATGCAGCACACCACAAACAACGTAAAAATAACAAACAATCAAAAAAGAATAAAAAAAAACAAACAAAAGAAAGTAAAACAACCACAAAGCCTTAGTCTAAGATACCTGGACCTAGACAACTCCTAACTGGTCGATTCTCCGGGGAAGGTTGTTGCAGGAACTCGACTACAAGCTAATCGGCTAGGAAAGGGCAAAGCTCGGGGGGCGGTATCCGGGCGTAAGCCACGGGCCTAATTACGCCAAACCATGGAGCTTTCAAGGCTTTGCCTCTCAATCCACTTTCCTTAGATACTGATTTTGCAGGAGTATAGTTCTTGCAATTTTCAACCTCGATTAATCTCTTAGTGAGTCCGAGATGTCCCTAGGGCCAATATCTATTGATTTTAGTTAAGGCTTGGGAAAGTGTGAGTGCACTTGGAGATGATTTTTGGGCTAAGGAAGGGTGATGAAATCCCCACCTTATCTTATTTATTTGGGTTTTGCCCTTAAAGTCAATTGTGCAAGTGTACAGTTCATTCACAATAAGGTAACACTCAAAGCGATAAATCACTCCAAAATGTTGGTCCTATTCTATATGAATGCGCATGTACCTTTTTCCAGCACTCTTCAACAGAAATTGAAATGAATTAAAATAGACACGTGTCGTAAATGCAAAAGTCTAATCCAAATTTCAATTAAGCAACAAGTGAATTTCTGTTGAGTCTATTACACATGTATAAGGTGAAGCATTCAATGAAACTTAAAAGATTTAGAAAGCAATTTTTTTAGCGGCTTTCGGCAACCCTGCAAACGAGTTTGTTAGTACTTCAATCGGAAAAACTTGTTTTTACATGAATTTTTCCGAGGGCAAATGAATCCTCACGCAATGTCCTTGGCCACCTCTTTCGCTTCCCTTGATAGTAAGCTCCTTGGTACTTCTCCTTCACATAAGAATAAAGAAAATCTTTAATATTGAACAATAAAGTCATTCCCTCCCGGCAAAGGCGTCAAAATTTGATCGTTAAAAAGCAAGTACGAGAATAAGTGAAAAGAGTGTGGGTCAATGTTACTGCTTTTGCGATTCTTTCGTAGTAGCAAAGTGGCTATACGGGTCGTATCCACAAGGAGGAAAACGATGAAAGCTTGATGCGGCTTCCTTATTCAAGAAAAGAGCAAGTTCTTTGTTTCAAAATAAAGAATTAGAAAATGAAAACAAGTTGGTTTCAAAAATTGTTTTAAAATGATTTGGTGGTTGTAAAAGTGATTTTTCTAGATGGTAAAAGTGCATGGCTAACTTTCTACTAATTACTCCCACTAATCCCTAACTTCTTGAAGATATAGCCTCACGATGGATCATATACAAGCATAACCCTTATGCATAGGAACTATTCACGTAGAAATTGAGTGAAAGTTCTTCCTATAACTTAGCTTAACACGGCAAAAACTTGAACATTCTCTTATCAAGATCCAATAAAAGGCGAGAGTAAGGGAAGACACAAGTGCACTAATGGTATCGGCAAAGTTAAAAGGAAAATCTCTAACTTACAACCATAAGTAGAGTACACAACTCATAGATCATCAAAAACCATTAAGCAAGAAATATAAGAAAGTTATACTTGTAGGTAAGTTATAGTTAGAACCCTCGTCTTAAGATGCCATAGCTCTTCTTTGCACAAGGCTTAGTTGACACTATTGACTCATTTGGGTTTATCAAGCAAGTTGTTAGAGATTAGTGGGTTAGTAGTTAGTTAGCCATGCTATGGAAGAGTTAGTTAGACATGGTAGTAAAAGAAATAACAAAAGAAAAAAGGTAAAGAGAAAGGGAGTTACACTATAAGAAAGTAAAAGAAAAGACGTGAAGGGAAAGAAGTTACACTACAACAAGGAAGTAAAAGTAAATTGCTAAGATAAGTAAATGGAAGAAGAAAGAGAAGTAGTTACTTGTATATATCTTGTCACCTTCAAATACAACAGTTACATACTCTCTCTCTCTTTCACTCTAATGGCTAAACCTAAAACTAGAAGAAGAAAGAAGCAACAACTACAATCCTAATAACAAAGTAACAAATACAACTCTATTCTCTGGATATCTCCAAATGAAGGCCTTTGGGTGGTATTTATAGGCACCAGGGGAAATAACATCAGGTGGGTGACCCATCTCCCAAAGCCCGGGCACGCGCCGCCAGTATGGGCACGAAAATGTGGCCCTGGCCGCGTTACCACGGCCATGTCAGGGCCGCGCGCGCCAGTGTTTGGGCAGCGTGCTGTCCTGACTGTCTCCTGTCCACTAGATCTCCTGGATTCGTGATTTGATACCATGGGCTGACAAAATCTCTTCCCTAAAGTCAATGGCTACTTGGTAGGCTTTTAATCACCCTTAATTGTGATTTAGGGTCTTCTTCTTCGTATGCACACCATGGACCTAGGATCAAGCAAGCAAAACTTTATTAGCAGAATTTTACATTAAGTAAATATGAGAATGTGATGAAAATTATGTAAAATTAGAGACTAATCAGCATCGATACTGATCAACAAGTGATAGCCAGGGAGGGCCAATGAATTTTCAGTATAGAAGGCGAGAAGTACTATCTTCCATCAAGCAGGCAACACTTCCCGCTCTCGTACTTTCAATTGGTCACCTTATCGTGGAAGATGAAATGGGCGGTGACTCGATTCACTGACTCTGTCCACATCAAGGTCTTAAAACTGAGTGGTTATAACCGCTATGGATCTCCTAGGACCTTACTTGGCATACATCCTGTGAGGGTGGACAAGAGCTTCCCGTAGGAGAGAATCCAGTGATGGCTCAGACTTTTCTGAACCAGTTCATTAAAGTCAAAGACAACTATCCGACGAGAGACTTCAGGGATCCCAGCTGGGTACATCCTACTCAGAAGCCGTGATAGAGAGATTTAGCACTTTACGTCTTAGAGTTTGAGGTGGAAGTAAAGAAGATTGGACTCCATGAAGTAGTTTGGGTCACTTGCCATGAGATGGAAATCAGTGTACCTAACTTTTTTATCATCTTCGAATTATACTGCCCAGCTAAGGGGACCTTCTTCACTCTTGTGAGTAAATTGGGGTTGAGACTTCATGAGATGTGGGAGATCTCTGACCTTCCTATGGGCTTAATGCCATATGAGGAATGTTTTTCATGCGCGATGGAGTTGGAGCAGATGGAAAAGGATGACTCAAAGATGTTTGAGGCATATTGAGAATTAATGTGCCATATCTACATCTGCATGTATGTTCATAACGCTCGTGGAAATGCAAACGGGATAAAAAGCATGAGCAGACTATCTGTTCCCAATTTTGGATGGTGCCCCCAAGGATGTCCAGTTCCCCATCCCTTAAGAGGATATTCATCAGAAGATGGTATCCATCGCTCATGAAGATGTCATCTTGGAGGAGGACAACGAGATCTACGAGAAGAGTGACAAGTTCAAAAGCTTTCATCATCAGGTAAAGCACTCTATGTCTCGAAAGGCTCTCCTTGCTTGTTTCCTTTTGGTCTGGCTGAAGAAGTGTGTCGTTCCGTCTCCTCCGCATAACGGGATCTTATCGTGGGTGGTTCTCTTCCTGCGGTCCAGCTCGTTCATAGAAAACCTCTTGGCCTATTTCCTGCCATGGTCTGTGGTATTCACCGTGGTCTCCAGGCGCTGACGGAAGCTTTCTGCCGATCACTTGCTACCAAGAGGGGGAAGGGATCAATACTTCCTCATGACGGGCCAAACCCTCAGTGGAGATGCCTTACACCTATTTAATGGCATGGTTTGCGCTGCATTGTCCTGCCATTATCCAACCTGAGGAAGAGTCGCCAGAAGGCGTACACTTTACACATCTTCATTGCTTTGAAGGGTCACAGTGGCTGCGGACTTACATAGCAGGAGTGCGGAAACTAGTACGTCGTTACGACACGTATAGTCTCTACAGGTGTTTTCCCTCTATCCCCGGTGCTGGGTATATAGCGAGAAATCTTTTGAAATGGGTGACGGGAGATCTTCTCTCAGGCAGAAAGTGTTCAAGTGGCTGGTGAGTATTCTCCCAACTCGTTTGGTGTATCGATGCGGCGACATTTGTTACCTGGAGCCGTAACCATTTTGCTCGTCAGTTTGGGTATGATCAACTTTATGTTGGGAATCCCAACCCTCACATGGCAATTGATAGATGAAGCTAGAGCCTGGAGGTACTTCATCATTGGTTGTACCGAGGCTTAGTTCTGCAAGCCACACTTAACCCCAAATTTATTAACAACATTGGGATTTTGTCAATAGTACATGATTTCTAATTCTAATCCCTTAGAATTCAATATTAATTCAATTGGACCAAGCTCATTGCCAAAAGATTAAAGTATAAGGTCATAAAAGCAAGGTCAGGGAAATGAGTTAGGGTTCCAAGTCTCCCGGAGTTTATGGTTGAGACTGGTAGTAAAGCTTCAGATGCGGAGAGTCCTCGATTCGAGAAAGTTGCTGGTGGAGAAGCCGCACCCGAAGCTGCTAGCGGAGCAGGTAAGGTTCCTATTGAGGAAAAGGAAGAAGAAGAAGATTGTGACACGCATTTTAAGCGAAAGCGGAAGAAACCAAAGTCAAAGGAGCTGCTCTGAAGAATTCACCAAGTAGAAGGCTACTCAGAAAGAGCCTCATAAGAAGCAGGTGGTAAAGAGGCTTCATCGAGAGACTCAAAAAGCTTCCATTGTTGCGGCAAGTGAATCGATAGCAAAAGTCTTGCCTCCTTTGATTATCAAGTTGCCTAGTCGGAAAAAGATTTCGAAGGAACCTGCTCAGCTTCCCGGTAAGCTTGATTTTCTTCGCGTCATTTTCCTTCATCCCCTTTTTTGTTTTGGCTTCTGCGATTAATTACTTTGTTTCATAATCTCAAATGTAGGCAAGGAAACTTTGGGTGAAGGAGAGGAGAAACTGGACGATCGCTTCACCTATAAGGAGGAGGATGTAGCGACTTATTTTATCTTAAAAGGCCTTGTGGACCAAAGGTTGAATGTGGGGCCTTCTGGTAGAGCTGCTACCATTTTGGAGAAGGGTGAGAATGCCATTATCCTGAGGGACGAATCTGAAGGTGTAGAATTCCTAGATTTACCTGAAGGAAGGCAACTGATTGCTGAGCCCCCTGTCGGAGAACCGGGTATCGAGGAGGCGCCTTTTGAAATTGCACTAGGAACCTGGCCAAGGCCAAGTAGTAAGGTGTATTCCCCAACTAAGTGTCACAATGGTCACTTCCCACATGGAGACTGTTCCTGCTAGACAGTTAGCACTGGGATGACTACTGTTGTCAAATCAGCTCTTCTAGGTAATGATTCAGCTGTCGACTTTGTATATGTTGTTATTTCTTTCTTTGACTCAAAAACCTCTTTTGCAGGAACTTTAGGGTTGACCATTCCCATTGCGGGGTCAGGGTCATCTCAAGAGGAGATAACTGTTCCCATCATATTGGATAGTGCAGGGGTTGACATTCTCTATCGTAGTATTATCCAGCGTCGATTATCTTCAACTGGCGATTTGATAGTGACTGACGAGGCTGCATCTGTGCCTCCTACCATATCAATCGTAAAGCAACCTGGGATCCAGCTTAAGACTACTAGCGAGCCAATTTCTGCTCCTTCTACATCCCCAACTCTGGTTACTACTAGTTTGGCAATGATTACGAGTCTGTGCTCTCTAGCGCTGGTGGTTTAGTGAGGACTTGTGATCACCAGCCCTACTACTCTGGTAGTCAGCGCACTTGTTGAAAAGTCACCTAGAGGGGGGTGAATAGGTGACAATGCTAATCAAAGGGCAAATAAAAAATTTAAAGCTACAACAATTACCAATCAAGATTCACAAGATGAATGCAAGCAAGTAAATATGACAATGATTATGATGAGCAAGAATAAGAGCAAGTATAGTAAAGTAAAGTGTGCAAGAAAGTAAACCAATCGCAAACACAAGGATATGTTATCGAGGTTCGAGCACCCAGCTCTACTCCCCGCCTTCCCCAGAAGGATTCTAGCTACTTCCACTATCACAAAGAACAATTACAACCGGAGTACCCAACTCCACAATTACAATCAAAAGAATCTCTGAGTAGTCACAAGACCACAAACTCTCTCTTTCAAAAATCTCTTCCCTTACAAAGGTCCTTAGAGAATAATGAGTAGAATTGAAGCTCTTTTGTGTGTAAGGAAAAGAAATTGAAATCAGAGAAAAACTTTTGAAAACCCTTCAGAAAATTGAGAGAATTTAGCACAAAAACCAAGAACTTTTGAAAGCCTTAAACTTTTGAATTTTGTAGCAAAAAATTGTTGTAACAAATCTCTCCCCAAACACCCCTATTTATAGGAGAGGGCTAGGGTTTAGGGATAAAACATAATTACTGAAGTTTAGGAGGCAATTAGTTCAGAATATATTAATTAAACTAATTTTAAACACAAAAAGACAAAAATAAACAGCTCTTTAAAAACTGCCCGTTACTGTTCAACGGCTAGCTCGGTCGACCGGTGCGGTCGACCGCTAGTTCAAAATTTTGACCGTTACAGGCATTCGGTCGACCGACCCGGTCGACCGGAAAAACCAGAGAGCAAAAACTATAGTCCGGTCGACCGTGTCGGTCGACCGACAGACATGCACACGGATACGTGCATCTGCCAGAACCTCGGTCGACTGGTCCGGTCGACCGGACCAGACTGACACAGACTCGGTCGACTGCCCCGGTCGACCGGATCAGGTCAAAAATCAATTTTAGAAAAGAAAACAAAGAGGATTTTGATTTTATCAAAAATACTTTTGAACAGGGAATAGAATAAAATATAAAGATGTATCTGTAGGCAAAAATTTGTAGGCAAAATATTTTTGTATAATTTATAAGAAATTATTTTGGAATGGGCATGTGCGCAAAAGCGTGTGTGATAGAGCTTCAAACCTATCCACTATTCTTTAACAAACTTCTAAACTATAAAACTAAAAATAAAATATGCATAGCAATCTTCAAATCTTTGAGCCATGCTATCCTTGCTAGAGCCTTCTTCTTCTATGATCCTTCCTTGATGTGTAATATGCCTTCATAGCTTTATGAACCTAGAAGTTGTTGCAATAGCAAGCAATGGCCTCCAAAATTGGTACAAACCTGAAACTCATCTTAACAAACTTATTAGTACCAAATAGCTCATATTTGGTTTGTCATCATCAAAACCAAAAACAAATGGAGAGTGTAACCTCTTGGGCCAACAATCTCCCCCTTTTTGATGATGACAAAACAAATAGGCTATAAACAAAAATATAGGGGAGGAGAAAACTCCCCCTCAAATTGTGCTATATTATTTAACTTTAAAACACAAGAATTCATAGAAAAGATATCAAATAAAACCAAATTGAAATAATACCAATAGAACACAAAATACAAGAGTTCTCAATTTCACAAAACTCATAAAACCAAAACATATAAATTCATATGGAACCAAGACCAAATGAACTTATTTTTGTCCATGTAAACTTATTCTCCCCCTTTTTGTCATACATCAAAAAGGGTTATGAAAAACATGTCTATTCAATAATACAAACATTAAGTTCTCCACAAATAAACGAAAATCTAGCAAAATCAAGAGGTTTAGTGAAAATATCGGCTAGTTGTAAATCCGTGGAAACATAATCAATATCTATATCACCTTTCTCAAAATGATCTCTAAGAAAGTGATATCTAATCTCAATGTGCTTGGTCTTACCATGTTGATTTGCATTCTTAGTCATGTGTATAGTACTAGTATTATCACAAAATATTTTTATATGATCAAAGTGCAAATCAAAATCAAGGAGAGTATGTTTCATCCAAAGGACTTGTGCACAACAAGCCCCCGCGGCAACATACTCCGCCTAAGCGGTTGAGAGAGCTACGGAATTTTGCTTCCTAGAGGACCATGAAACAAGACAATTACCAAGAAATTGACATGTCCCACTAGTACTCTTTCTATCTACTCTACAACCCGCATAGTCGGCATCCGAATAACTAGTTATTGAAAAATCTCTAGTTTTCGGATACCAAAGACCCATTCCAATTGTGCCCTTAATATAACGAATAATGCGTTTTACCGCAATAAGATGAGACTCTTTAGGACACGATTGAAATCTAGCACAAAGACACACACTAAACATGATATCCGGCCTACTTGCCGTTAAATATAAAAGACTTCCTATCATGCTTCTATATAATTTAATATCAACATTTTTACCTTGTTCGTCCTTATCAAGCTTGGTTGTAGTTGCCATTGGAGTGTTGCAAGCCTTTGATCCTTCAAGCCCAAACTTCTTTACTAGCTCCTTTGCGTACTTGGCTTGGTTAATGAAGGTTCCGTCTTGCAATTGCTTGATTTGGAGTCCAAGGAAGAAATTGAGCTCACCCATTGAAGACATTTCAAATTCAAGTTGCATGACCTTCTCAAAATCCTTGCATAAAAGCTCATTAGTAGATCCAAAAATTATATCATCAACATAAATTTGCACAATTAAAATATCATTATCAACATGCTTAGTAAAAAGAGTTGTGTCTACTTTGCCTTTAACAAAATCATTTGAAATGAGAAAACTAGAAAGTCTTTCATACCAAGCTCTTGGAGCTTGTTTCAATCCATACAAAGCTTTATCAAGTTTAAAAACAAAATCGGGATGAACATGATCAACAAAACCGGGAGGTTGAGCAACATAAACTTCTTCATTAATAAAACCATTTAAAAATGCACTTTTTACATCCATTTGAAAAAGTTTAAAATTTTTAAAACATGCAAAAGCTAGTGTCATCCGTATGGCTTCAAGCCGTGCTACGGGTGCAAAGGTCTCCTCAAAGTCAATTCCTTCAACTTGAGTGTAACCTTGGGCCACTAACCTAGCTTTATTCCTAATGACATTTCCGGACTCATCCATCTTGTTTCTAAAGATCCACTTAGTACCAATTATTGGTCTATCGTGGGGCTTAGGAACAAGGTGCCAAACTTGATTGCGCTCAAATTGATTGAGTTCCTCTTGCATGGCAAGCAACCAATATGGGTCCGTCTCGGCTTCGAGAATGCCTTTGGGTTCAAAATGAGAAATGAAAGCAAAGTTACCACATAGGTCATGGAGTTTGGAGCGCGTAGTGACTCCTCTAGATGCATCACCCAAGATGAGCTCCTTCGGATGATTTGTAGCATATCTCCAAGCTTTAGGAAGCGGTTGAGAGCTTTCCTCCTTATCCTCTTGAACTTCACCAATAGGATCTAGCTTTTCTTCTTGAGCGGGTGAGTCCTTCAAGGATAGTCTCTCCATGTCTTTACCTAATGGTTCAATCTCTACAACATTCTCAACAACCACATTAGATTCTTCAAATTTAACATGCATGGATTCTTCTATGGTAAGTGTAGATCTATTGAAAACTCTATATGCTTTGCTAGTAGAAGAATATCCAACAAAGATAGCTTCATAAGCCTTAGCATCAAATTTACCCAAATTATCCTTAGTATTTAAAACAAAACACTTGCATCCAAAAACTTTGAAATATGCAACATTTGGTTTTCTAGAATGATACATTTCAAAAGATGTTTTAGAAGAATTTTTGCATAAATAAATACGATTCGATATATAGCATACGGTGTTTACGGCCTCGGCCCATAAATATTGAGGGAGGTGATACTCACTTATCATTGTCCTAGCCATCTCTTGAAGTGTTCTATTTTTCCTTTCTACAACTCCATTTTGTTGTGGAGTTCTAGGACAAGACATTTCATGCTTAATTCCCTTTTCATCACAATAAGTCATGAAGAGTTGGTTAATAAACTCACCACCTCTATCACTCCTTATTCTCATAATCGGAAAACCCTTTTCTTTTTCAACTCTTTTTCGAAAAATCTTAAATGAGAAAAGTTTGATCTTTATTTTGCAAAAAGAAAACCCACGTAAAACGGGAGAAATCATCAACCAAAACAAATGCAAATCTACTTCCATTTAAACTCTTAGTTTTAGTTGGTCCAAAAGATCCATATGAATTAATTCTAAAGGCCTAGTTGACATGATATCCTTGATTGGTTTAAAGGAAGACTTGGTTTGTTTCCCAAGTTGGCACGCACCACAAATGCGGTCTTTCTCAAAATTCAAGCAAGGTATACCCTTCACCAATTCCTTTGAATTAATCCTAGAAATATGGTCAAAAGATGCATGTCCTAGTCTTCTATGCCAAAGCCAAGAATTTTCATCAAAAGCATTCAAGCATTTAGTAGAACAATCTAAATTGAGCATGTCAATAATATAAACATTATTATCACGAAAACCGGTGAGAATACAAACATCGGATTTAACATCAAAAATCTTGCAAGAAGTATCATCAAAAATAACTTTAAGTCCACGGTCACAAAGTTGACTAATGCTAAGCAAATTATGTTTTAAACCATCTACTAAAACAACATTCTCAATAATAGGAGATGCACCAATTTGAATGTTACCTATATCGATGATAGTTCCTTTGGAGTCATCCCCGAAGGTGACGGTGCCACCTTCCATGTACCTTGATAGGGTTGTGAAGTTGTTGATGTCCCATGTCATGTGTCTTGAACAACCACTATCAAGGTACCACCGCTCCCTACGTCTTGGAGCTTTGGTGTGTACCTACATCAAACAATTTAAGACTTGATTTTGGTACCCACATTTTCTTGGGTCCTCTAGGGTTAGTGTCATGAACCCAACAAGATTATTTGTTCTATTTAGTTGATCATAGCAAAACTTAGCTAAATGTCCATTTTTATCACAATATGTGCATCTATACACTCTACTATATTTAAAAGCGTAGTGAGTGTGTGATTTGTGAGCATGAGAAACTTTAGCATGGGTGGTGTGAGCATGAGAATTCTTAGCTTGTGAAGTGTTAGCATGTGAAGTGTGCTTTTTAGAAAACATGTTCTCAAGTTTCTTGGTATTAAAAGCACAATCGTTTAAAAACTCTTTCAAAATCATTCATTTTTGACTTAAAGGAAGAAATTTCTTGGTCATCAATAATAGGAGATTTTGCTTTACAAGAAACTTTGTAGGCATTAAATTCTTTTTGTATAGAAATGAGATTAGAAGAAATATTATCCTTTTCTTTAGAAACCATAGCAAGTTCATTCTTAAGAAAAGCAACTTCTTTTTGTAATTTTATGCATTCAAGTTTCTTGTTATCATAAGTTTCAGAAAGTTCCACAAAAGCATGCACTAGAACTTCCTTACTTACATCATCATCTTCATCATCAAGGGATTGAGGGTTACCTTGGGTGTGTTTGCCATGAAACACATATTAGCTTGATCCACCTCCTCTTCGGACTCGCTTTCCGAATCCCACGTAGCTTTGTAAGCTTTCTTTTCCTCCGGCTTCTTTGGCTTGAGGGAGGAAGTCATTTTCTTCTTGAACTCCGGACAATCCGCCATGATATGTCCGGGTTTGCGGCAATTGTAGCATATGATCCTCCGCTCCTCTTTGCCTTCAAATTTTCTCCGGAAGTTGAGCTTGTTTTTCCGGTACATCCTCTTGACGTTGCGAACAAGTAGAGTAAGCTCCTCATCTTCTTCTTCGTCATCTTCATCGTCATCATTGGTGGATGAAGTCTTGAAGGCTATGGATTTCTTCTTTGAAGTAGTGACCTCTTCTCTTGCCTTCTTCTCCATCTCATGGGTCTTTAGGTTCCCAATGAGACTAATGAGGTCCATCTCGTCCTTGTCGTTCAACTCCTTCAAGGTGGTGGCCTTGATCTCCCATGATGAAGGAAGAGCCCGAATTACTTTCCGCACCTTTTGATCGTTGGAGATGTCATCACCTAAGGAAGAAAGACCATTAGTGATTTTAGTAAACCTTGTAGCCATACTATCAATAGACTCATCATCAAGCATTTTAAATGACTCATATTGGGACCTCAAGAGATCTATCTTAGCTCTCTTGACTTGTGAAGTCCCCTCGTGTGTGACCAATAAGTGTTGCCAAATCTCATAGGCGGATTGGCAATGAATTACCCATGTAAGGTCATCCTCATTCAAGGCGGTTAATAGGGAGTTTTGGGCCTTGGAGTTAGCCTCATATAGTTTAAAGTCAAGGTCGGTCCAAGTGCTCTCATCACCATCGGGTGCTTCATAGGGTTTGGTCAAGGACTTGGCTACTAAGCTACCCAAAGATTGCAAAAATATAGTCATCCTAACCTTCCAAATTGGGAAATTGAGGCCATCAAATTTAGGTAGGGATTTAATGTTGTCGGCCATGTTTACTAGTGATGAATGAATGAAATGAAAATGTTGATTAGCAAGTTTTAAGGATCTCTCTATGGATGTTAAGCCAAACCTAGAGTCCAAGCTCTGATACCAATTGAAAAGTCACCTAGAGGGGGGGTGAATAGGTGACAATGCTAATCAAAGGGCAAATAAAAAAATTTAAAGCTACAACAATTACCAATCAAGATTCACAAGATGAATGCAAGCAAGTAAATATGACAATGATTATGATGAGCAAGAATAAGAGCAAGTATAGTAAAGTAAAGTGTGCAAGAAAGTAAACCAATCGCAAACACAAGGATATGTTATCGAGGTTCGAGCACCCAGCTCTACTCCCCGCCTTCCCCAGAAGGATTCTAGCTACTTCCACTATCACAAAGAACAATTACAACTGGAGTACCCAACTCCACAATTACAATCACAAGAATCTCTGAGTAGTCACAAGACCACAAACTCTCTCTTTCAAAAATCTCTTCCCTTACAAAGGTCCTTAGAGAATAATGAGTAGAATTGAAGCTCTTTTGTGTGTAAGGAAAAGAAATTGAAATCAGAGAAAAACTTTTGAAAACCCTTCAGAAAATTGAGAGAATTTAGCACAAAAACCAAGAACTTTTGAAAGCCTTAAACTTTTGAATTTTGTAGCAAAAAATTGTTGTAACAAATCTCTCCCCAAACACCCCTATTTATAGGAGAGGGCTAGGGTTTAGGGATAAAACATAATTACTGAAGTTTAGGAGGCAATTAGTTCAGAATATATTAATTAAACTAATTTTAAACACAAAAAGACAAAAATAAACAGCTCTTTAAAAACTGTCCGTTACTGTTCAACGGCTAGCTCGGTCGACCGGTGCGGTCGACCGCTAGTTCAAAATTTTGACCGTTACAGGCATTCGGTCGACCGACCCGGTCGACCGGAAAAACCAGAGAGCAAAAACTATAGTCCGGTCGACCGTGTCGGTCGACCGACAGACATCCACACGGATACGTGCATCTGCCAGAACCTCGGTCGACTGGTCCGGTCGACCGGACCAGACTGACACAGACTCGGTCGACTGCCCCGGTCGACCGGATCAGGTCAAAAATCAATTTTAGAAAAGAAAACAAAGAGGATTTTGATTTTATCAAAAATACTTTTGAACAGGGAATAGAATAAAATATAAAGATGTATCTGTAGGCAAAAATTTGTAGGCAAAATATTTTTGTATAATTTATAAGAAATTATTTTGGAATGGGCATGTGCGCAAAAGCGTGTGTGATAGAGCTTCAAACCTATCCACTATTCTTTAACAAACTTCTAAACTATAAAACTAAAAATAAAATATGCATAGCAATCTTCAAATCTTTGAGCCATGCTATCCTTGCTCTTCTATGATCCTAGAAGTTGTTGCAATAGCAAGCAATGGCCTCCAAAATTGGTACAAACTTGAAACTCATCTTAACAAACTTATTAGTACCAAATAGCTCATATTTGGTTTGTCATCATCAAAACCAAAACAAAATGGAGAGTGTAACCTCTTGGGCCAACACTTGTCTCTATGAGTACCCCTCCAAAGTTACTGTCTATCTCTTCTGCTCCGCAGACGACTACCCGCGATGCCTTCAACAATTGTGAGCACTAAACTCATTGAGACCTCTGTGATCTGTGAAGGTTACTCGCTTACCTGGAGTGATAGAGGTAGAGAAGGAGTTTGTGGTAGAGATGATCGACACCTTCTACAGGAGTTTGAAATTATGTATCTTTCTGGTGTTGAAAGGTTCAACCACTTCTTTTGAGTTTATGAAAGTTGTCCTTACTCGGAACATTGAGACCATTAGAGACTTTGGGAGAACTAATCAAGCTGCCTCTCTGGAACTGATAGTGGAAGATCTTAAGAAAGATGCGGGTGAGTGGTGTCACCTGAATAGCTTATATCTATCCTTACTTGTTGAAAATGAGGTTAAGCATCTTTCTGATCATATGCACAAGACTTACACAGAGGCACAACAAGCATTGGAAGCAAAGTCTTAGGGATTGAAATCC
The DNA here is from genome assembly GCA_038442645.1 of Agave tequilana. Classification (NCBI taxonomy): domain Eukaryota; kingdom Viridiplantae; phylum Streptophyta; class Magnoliopsida; order Asparagales; family Asparagaceae; genus Agave; species Agave tequilana. The sequence goes on from JAVJIF010011602.1 coordinate 16,156, forward strand.
CTGGTGGCTGAGAGATGCTTCCAACAATGCTCTCACTGATGCCAATGAGCAGCTTGAGAAGGCAGAAGCAATGTTTAAAAGGGTCAATCTCCTCATATCTAGAGTTGGGCCAGTACGTGTGGAGAAAACTACTCGGCTTGAACAGCTGAATGCCCAGAGTGATCAGGTTCTCAAACTAGAGGTAGAGAAGAAAGTGTGTGATGGTAGAAATACAGGCTCGCTTGGTGATTGCACACATTTATTGCATTATTCTTTATTACATTTTCACATTTATCATGTAATAAATCTGCTAAATTCCTTATCTTAAATGTCTACTTTGCAGAAGATAATCATAGGGAGAAAGAGTATAAAATCAAATTATATCAGTTAAATTCAGATTTAACTAGATCATTTGGTTAGAGGAGGATGATCCCAAATCCAGTTGGTTAAATTCAGTTTTTAGTAAATCAAGTGGTTAAAGCTAAAGATCAACCGAGGATAACGTCAAATACAGAGTCCAAATCCAAAGAGATAAATGGATAGAGAGAAGATCAACGGATGAGATGAAGCAATTTTGACTCAGATTCTGACTGGATACATTTTAATATTTGAATCATAATTTTCGCTACCAAACTCAAATCTGATGATTCAAGATGATCCAGAAAGAAGACTTAAAGGGCTATAACTCTTAAGTTGATCATTATTTCTAATTCTGTCATTTGATAAGTTATATTCAGCAATTAATACGCCAACAAGCTATAGATCAGAACTGAATATCCATATCAAATCAAGTTTGGAGATAAGGGGAGGATTCAAATTCAGAAATAGTCATCTCCCCTTATCTTTAGACTCATTTCCTTATCCATTTCTATCCTATAAATACCCCACACATCAGAGGCAGAAGGAACGACCATGCGGAGATAGAATTTAGGCCAGTTTTCCTTCTTTTTAGTGTAGGTTTTTATTTTTCTTTTATATAATTTTTAATTTTATTTGTATAATTCAAAGAAGATCAGAGTTTCATAGGAGAACGAGAGTGAAGCTTGTACTGAGAGTGACACCGGTGTAAGTTGTTCTTCTTTTCTCTTATTGTTATAAGATTGAATCTATAGTTGCATTTGTAAGTTCTTCTTTGTTTTTTGTGTTCTTCTTCTTCCTTTCTACATTTCTTCTTTTTGGTATCAATTGCTATCCAAGTGAGTCTTATAGCATCGAAAGAGGGTTGCCTTTGCGAGTGCCACCGCTAGCTCATGACGATGGATTTTTAGTCTCATTCTATATCATTTCATACTTGTATCGTCTTGATGATGCAATGTGGAAGAGACAAGAATCAACTCTTATGGGCTCTGCGCTGATAGCCTCTACTTCAAGGTAACATCATTGCCACAGATTCAAGGTAAGTATTGGGCCAAAGGAGGTAAGTAATTTTTAGTTTTCTTTATTTGAATTCTTTAGCTTAGATCATCAACACCATCAACAGCCAAATCGTTTTCACTCTTTTTCAATTTCTTTGTATATATCCACTTCTATTTTCTCCACCTTCTCAATCTACCACTTTCTTCTTAACTTAACTTTAACCTATTTTCCTTTTCTTTTAAAGAACAAAAAGAAGATGTTTAACCATTAATTGCAACTTAAAAGAGAACTTGCTAAAAAAGCTTCCATCACGAGTCCCTCCTTATGGATTACGACTCGATAGCCACTTGCTATAACAGTAATATTGAGGACTTGCACATTCCATTCTTAAAGTTCTGAAATTCTTAATTCTTCTGTGCAGGTAAAACCTTAATCAAATTTTGGAGCCGTTGCCGGGGAGGGACGGGAAGTAATTCTCTCTTTAGATTTACATTTTTTGTTAACTTTCTTATTTATCCTTGGTGTACAGGTTTAACAATAAGGAAACTTTTACTGCAGTGGACATATAAGTGGCCCTGAACTCTGCTCTAGAAAGCAGAGCCCAAAAATCCTCAGATTTGTTACATTCCAGTGGCAAACTGAGTGAACTACTAACCTGTATTTTTGTAGGTTGGCTGAATTGCAAAGCTGAATTTCTGTAGCTTTTTATTTCCTTGTTTATCTCACTGTATATATTTTCTAATCTCAATAATAAAATGATGTTTGTTAAATGCTAAAAATGGTTAAGACTTTGCATTTAGGCACGTGTCTAATTCGTTTATATTCTACATTACTGTTGAAGAGTGCTGGAGCAAAAAAGTACGTATGCATAGCATATAGTTTCGGAAACATTCTTGGGTAATATTTGCTTGTGAATGTTACTTTTCTTTATCTTGCACACATTGCACTAAATTGATTTATGGGTTTGTCCTATAAATAAGATAAGGTGGGGAAGTCATTACCCTCCCTTAGCCCACAAACAATATTCTCACTAACTAACCCAAGCCTAACTAAAACTGAGTAGACGCTGGCCCTAGGGACATCTCGGACTCATATAGGAGACTGACCTAAGGGGAAAGTTGATTTGAATTTGACTCTTACCAAATCGGTGTCTAAGGTTGGGGATTGAGGGACGAAACCTCGAAGGTTGGTGGTTTGACATAATTAGGCTCATTGCTTAGGCACGGATACCTCCCACTGATCTTGCCCCTACCTGGCCGATTAACTTATGGTCAGATTCTGCAATATACTCCCGGTGGACAGTCTAACTAGTTAGGAGTCGTTTAGGTCTAAGGTGTACCCTAACTTAGGATTAGATTTTTTTCTTTTATTTGTTTATTTGTTTGTTTTTTGTTTGATTTGATAATTCTTCTGTGATATGGCTTCTAATAATAATTTTTTCAATTTTAATGGTAATCCATGTTATACCCTGACCTCTTTTTCGAATATTATCAACCTGGAATTTCATAACTTTAACCCACCTAGTGTGTCGGATTGGTCTTATTTGAATCAATACATGCCCCAGTCTCAATATTATGAACAAGACTGGAATAATCATCACTATTCCTCACAGAATCAATAAGGATACAACTCCCTCCTGAGTCATATTGTCAACCACTTTACCAACATCCAGCTTCATATACTCCTTCTCCCAAACAACCATTAGAAAAATCAATTGCCTGGGAAAAGAGGATGGAAGCTTTAGATGAGCTAGAGCGACGAATTCAGATTTTAGAAGACTAAAATCGCGTTAAAATTTTCAAATCACAGATCCTTACTCTATTTTTCAAGAAGAACATGACAACTTAGAAAAGAGTATAGAAATCATGATTCAATGCCAAAATGATCCACTTGATATGATAGAAGCAAGACTTAGTAGATTGAAAAACATACGTAGGAATAAGAAAACTGTCCTTACCCAATCTTCGAATATTCTAGACACTTCTAGCCACATTGAGGAAAACTAAGAGTCATGGTATCTTGAAAACTTTGACCAAGATTTATTTTCACCACAAAATCTTGAACTTGACCAATTTCAACCCATTGACGAATTGGCAAGTTTTCATTTTAATGAGATTGAACTTGATTATGAATGTGAACTCGATTCCTAACTTTGTGATTCAGTTTCCATCTTCGAATCTATTGCGACTCTAGTTTTTTTACCCAATTTGGACCAATTTTCTAAGCCAATATTTATTCTCGTACCTGTGGATCTAGAAATGGAATCACCAATTTTGGATAATCACATTTCATTAATGGGAAAAAAATGTGAATTTCAATTCTTTGGACTTGGACTCAACTCTTGAACCAAAACTAACTCTCGAACCCAAAGTTAATTTTTCCGAGTTAGTATTGGTTCCTGAACCTATGATTCTTGAGCCCAAGTCAACCATTCCACTTAGTCACATTCTTTTGTTGGACATAGGTATAGACCATGATGACTCCGTGATGATTTTTCAAGACTGGTCATATAGAGGGAGTAAGTTTCACGATAAGATCTTTAATGATCCTATTCATATTGGGGACTGTAATGTAAATAAAAAAGAGGTCAATAAAAGTGGGTTCTGTGAACCTCCACATTTTCTTGATTAGGTAGCAACGCTTGACCCAATTAGACCACCACCGGAACCACCACCTTAAGGTAATATTTTCCTTCCCTTTCTTCTTTTTCACGCATCTATGCATTAATTCATACATTAAGGACAATGCATGAGATAGGTGTGGGGGAGGGTTCTAACATAACTTAGATTTTTCTTTTATTATTAAAATATATATATATTATTAACATTTTCTTTACTTATAAAAACTTTTTAAAAATAGAAACAATATTATGACATAATTTTGTATGAAATTAAATCAATTTTAAGGAATAGGAGAATAATAATTAGAATTTCTTATACTTGGTCAAAATAAGATTATTTGTTTGATTCCAAGGTTAGGAAGAAAATTTAGAAAAGTAATTTAGTCATGATTTTTACCTTAATGATATATGCATGCTTTATACACTTACACACTTAAGGCTCAAAAACAAAGATTCTTATGCCTTATTAAAAAAGAAAAAAGAAAAAGAAATATATATAAAAAATCCTCTGATTAAGCTGGGTATTTGTGCCTTATAAAGTATAAGTATTCACGCCTAAAAGCAGTTCATATAATAAAATCCTTAGTTTGTGGCCTTATTTGCTCGAGTTCTTAAGTCCTTGGGGTGTTTTCTCACCGGCGCCCTAAGACCATTTGGTTTGAGAGTCACTGATTAAAGGCTCGTTACATGGGCAGATTAGAAAGCCTAATAGAACTAAGGAATAATATCACCAAAAATGAAAAAAATAAAAAAAATAAATAAGGCATAAAAGTTAGAGTTAAAGAACCCTTAGTCAAAATTTCACACTCACAAAGGTGCATATGACTTAAGGTAAAATAATATATTAGATGAGAAATACAGTTTGACTCTGTGCCTTGGTTGATAACAAGTTTTTGAATAGAGAATAAGTTTAGGAATGAAAATTTTAATTTTCCTATAACTTATAGATTACTTAATTCTTACAATAATACTTCAAATATTCTTCTTTTTCAAAATGTTTTTTCAAAATACTAATATTTTGTTTTCCTTTCTTTATGGATTTTATGGGTATAATCTACTGAAAACTCTCATGAGACAAAACTCATACTCTAGGGGGAACCTAGAGGTTTAACGGCTTGTTACACATACTCAGTGCAATCGTGTGACCGCGAAAGTGGTCTAATAATCTTTGGTTCAGTTTTATTATTTTGCTCGAGGAGGAGCAAAAGATAGGTGTGGGGGTGTGATTGCACACATTTATTGCATTATTCTTTATTATATTTTTCACATTTATCATGTAATAAATCTGCTAAATTCCTTATCTTAAATGTCTACTTTGTAGAAGATAATCATGGGAAGAAAGAGGATAAAATCAAGTAAATATCAGTTAAATTCAGATTTAATTAGATCTATTTGGTTAGAGGAGGATGATCCCAAATCCAGTTAGTTAAATTTAGTTTTGGTGAATCAGGTAGTTAAAGCTAAAGATCAACAGAGGATAACGTCAAATACAGAGTCCAAATCCAAAGGGATAAATGGATAGAGAGAAGATCAACGGATGAGATGAAGCAATTTTGACTCAGATTTTGACTGTATATATTTTAGTATTTGAATCATAATTTTCGCTACTGAACTCAAATCTGATGATTCAAAATGATCCAGAAAGAAGACTTAAAGGGCTACAACTCTTAAGTTGATCGCTTTTTCTAATTCTGTCATTTGATAAGTTATATTCCGTAATTAATACGCCAACAAGCTGCAGATCAGAACTGAATATCCACATCAAATCAAGTTTAGAGAAATGGGAAGGATTCAAATTTAGAAATAGTCTGCTCCCCTTTTCTTTAAACTCATTTCCTTATCCATTTCTATCCTATAAATACCCCACACATCAGAGGCAGAAGGAATGACCATGCGGAGATAGACTTTAGGCTAGCTTTTCCTTCTTTTTAGTGTAGGTTTTTATTTTTCTTTTTATATAATTTTCAGTTTTAGTTATATAATTCAGAGGAAATCAGAGCTTATAGGAGAACGAAAGTGAAGCTTGTATTGAGAGTGATACCGGTGTAAGTTGTTCGTCTTTTCTCTTATTGTTACAAGATTGAATCTAGTTGCATTTGTAAGTTCTTTATTTTTTGTGTTCTTCTTCTTCCTTTCTACTTTTCTTCTTTTGGTATCAATTGCTATCCAAGTGAGTCTTAGAGCATCGAAAGAGCTTTGCCTTTGCAAGTGCCACTGATAGCTCATGACGATCAATTTTGGTCTTATTCTATATCATTTCATACTTGTATCGTCTTGATGATGTAATGTGAAAAAGAAGGGAATCAACTCTTATGGGCTATGCGCTGATTGCCTCTACTTTAAGGTAACATCATTGCCACAGATTCAAGGTCAGGATTGGGCCAAAGGAGGTAAGTAATTTTTAGTTTTCTTTCTTTTAATTCTTTAGCTTAGATCACCAATACCATCAACATCAAAAAAAAATTCACTCTTTTTCAATTTCTTTATACATATCCACTTCTATTTTCTCCACCTTCTCAATCTACCTCTTTTTTCCTAACTTAACTTTAACTTATTTTTCTTTTCTTTAAAGAACAAAAAGAAGATCTTTAACCATTGATTGTAACTTAAAAGAGAACTTGCTAAAAAAGCTTCCATCGCTAGTCCCTCCTTGTGGATCATGACCCGCATAGGCACTTGCTATAGCGGTAGTTTCTGAAATTCTTAATTCTTATGTGCAGGTAAAACCTCAATCACTTGGCTCAGCTGGCAAACATTGACCCGGAAGATCTGAGATCGTAGGCTTTGGTTAAGGCGAAAGAGAGTAGGAAACAAAAATTGTTTTCTATTGAGAATAAACTCCTATCATACAAGAGATCAGTTTAATGTATCTTCTATGTAGCTCGCTTTTTAAATCAATAAAATATTTGTCTTTGACTCATTTGCTCCTCTTTATATCTTCCTCTGTGTGCTCATGTAATTACCCATAGGGAATATAAATCTTCCGTAAAGGAGAACATAGCAAGCAAGTTCTTTTGCAAGAACTAAACGGGGTGAAAATTTACCAAGTTGAATTTTGAAGAAATTACAAATATGAAAAACACCTAGAGGGGGGGTGAATAGGTGTTAATGCTAATATAATGATCTTTTTAAATAAGTATGTATGGATGATGCAACTAGTCACTCAAAACAAGAAATTGAAGTTGAATTCCCTGTGAAGGGCTCTAGAACTTCTCCTCTTTGATTCCTCTAGATTATGAGTTGAGACACGTAATTGCTTTCTTGTTGAGATGAGTAAAGACCGAAAAAAGTAAGTGAATGAAATGGGAGCAATAATGAAGTGCAAGCAAGAGGTATCACAAGATAAAAATGTAAAGCAATGAAAAACAATAAGGAAACCAATCGCAAACACAAGTAATTTGTTTCGAGGTTCGAGCCACCACTCTATGTCCCGCCTCCACTACCATGAAGAATTTTCACTAAATTCGCAAAGGGAATTACAAGAGGTCTACACAAGACCAGAGTACCGAACTCACACCAATCCAACCTCTACACAAGAGGGATCTCAACACAAAGAAAATACAAGTAACAAGGTGATCAAAAAGACCACAAACTTCTCTCTTATAACCCCTTATAGAATGGGAAAGATTTCAAGAAGTGAAGTGAGAAAACTCAGTTGTAAAGAAGTAAGAAAGAGCTTGAAAACAACTGAAAAACTTTAACCAAGAATGCACTTTAGAAAGTGAGAGCTTTGAAAACTTTCTTTCTTTTTGGAAACTTAAAACAATGGGGATTTTTTCTTGAATTTAACAAGGGACCAATCCAACTATTTATAGGGATTAGAAGAGATCTAATCATCATTAAAACTAGGTTAATAGGTCAGGAATTAGCCTCAGGAAAATCAGAAATAGTTGAAGGAGACATCTTAATCAAATCCAGAAAACAATTTTCAATAAACTAGCCGTTGGGGGCTGCTGGCGGCTGCGGTCGACCGGCAGTCTATCTGGCAAACTAGCTGTTGGACTCGGTAGACTGGTCGGTCGACCGGAGGCTAAACAAAAAATAAATATTCGTTCTATTGGTCGACTAGCCCGGTCGACCGACAAAACCCGAGAGCAAGGGTCGGTCGGTCGGTCGACCGGTCCGGTCGACCGGCAGACGTGCACAAACATGCACGCCAAAGCCACAAGGCCCGGTTAACCGGTGCTGTCGACCGATCAGGCCTGAAATAGATCGGTCGACCGCCCGGTCGACCGTTGGGCCTGAAACAGTTTTGTTATGGGAAAAAATTTGAACTTTGAAGAATTTTTAAAATATTTTTAAATGGCTAGATGATTAAGTAGCATGCTATAAGGGATGGTATACATGATATAAACTAGATGAAAAAATATAAAATATTTTGAGTCATGTCTATCAATCAAGACATGCACCTAAATCAACTAACAAAACAAAAACCGTATTTTGAAAAATGAAAGTGTGTGTGTGTTTTCTTGAGCCAACTTATCATAACCTCATTCTTTAACAAACTAATTCTTACAAAGGTTCTAGGTAACTACAAGGTCTTCAAATTAGGGCTTTTTCATATGCAATGTTGAATAGCTTGAATCCTTGAATCCGAATTGAGTCAACTTGAGTTAAAAATACCTTCCTTTAGGGAAGAACACATCTTGTATCCTTAGAACCCTGAAACACACTTAAACATTAAAATATGATTAGTATAAATAACTATATATGTTTTGTAATCATCAAAACTCAAAAACTGGGTGATTGTAACCTTGGGCCAACAATCTCCCCTTTTTTATGATGACAAAATATATGAGTTATTTTTTAAAAATGGGAAAAATGGAAAAGGAGCTTGGAAGCTCCCCCTCAAAACATGCTATATATATATATATATATATATATATATATATATATATATATATATATATATATATATATATATATATATATATATGAATGGCTGTATACATGAAAGAATAGTAAAAACAAGAATTTGGCATAAAAAAGATATAAGAATTCAAAACATATAGCTCAACAAACAATAACTCAAAACATAAAATACATAACTTAAAACTCAATACTCAAAACTCAAAAACTCAAACTCATAACTCATAACTCATAACTCAAAATAATAAACGAACTTTTTCTCCCTCTTTTTGTCATACATCAAAAAGGGTAAACATTGTTAAAAAAATTTCATGATTCCATAACACAAACATTCAATTCTCCACAAATAAAAGAAAATCTAGTATAGTCTAGTGGTTTTATAAAAATATCGGCAAGTTGAAAATCTGTAGAAACATAATCAATGTCAATATCACCTTTCTCATAATGATCTCTAAGAAAGTGATACCAAATGTCAATGTGCTTAGTCTTACTATGTTGATTTGCATTTTTAGTCATATGAATAGTACTAGTATTATCACAAGATATTTTAATATGGTCAAAATGCAAATCATAGTCAAGGAGAGTATGTTTCATCTAAAGGACTTGTGCACAACAAGCCCCGCCGCAACATACTTTGCCTCGGCGGTTGAGAGGGCTACCGAATTTTATTTCTTGGAAGACTATGAAACAAGACAATTACCGAGAAATTGACATGTTTCACTTGTACTCTTCCTATCCACTCTACAACCCGCATAGTCGGCAAAACTCATCATGGAAAATTATCCGGTCTTCGGATACCACAAACCCATTTCAATTGTGCCCTTAAGGTATCTAATAATGACTGTATCTAATAATGAGTTTTACCGCAATCAAATGGGACTCTTTAGGACACGATTGAAAATGAACACAAAGACATACACAAAACATAATGTCCGACCTACTAGCCGTTAAATACAACAAGCTACCTATCATGCTACGATAAAGTTTAATGTCTACATTTGTACCTTGTTCATCCTTATCAAGCTTAGTGGTGGTAGCCATGGGAGTTTTGCTTGTCTTTGCCCCTTCAAGCCCAAATCTCTTGATAAGTTCCTTCGTGTACTTGGCTTGATTGATGAAAATCTCATCCTTCCTTTTCTTGATTCGGAGACCAAGGAAGTAGTTAAGCTCGCCCATCATAGACATCCCAAATTCGTCCTTCATGCATGATTCAAAAGCTTTGCAAAGATTTTCATTAGTAGAATCAAATATGATATCATCAACATATATTTGAACTATAAGTATATTATTATCAACATGTTTGGTAAACAAAGTGAGCCTAGAGACCAAAGCTCTGATACCAATTGAAAAACACATAGAGGGGGGTGAATAGGTGTTAATGCAAATCTAATGATCTTTTTAAACAAGTATGTATGCATGATGTAAATGGTCACTCAAAATAAGAAATTGAAGCCGAATTCCCCGTGAAGGGCTTTAGAACTTCTCCTCTTTGATTCCTCTAGATTATGAGTTGAGGCGCGTAATTGCTTTCTTGTTGAGATGAGTAAAGACCGAAAAAAGTAAGTGAATGAAATGGGAGTAATAATGAAGTGCAGGCAAGAGGTATCACAATATAAAAATGTAAAGCAATGAAAAACAATAAGGAAACCAATCGCAAACACAAGTAATTTGTTTCGAGGTTCAAGCCACCACTCTATGTCCCCGCCTCCACCACCGTGAAGGATTTCCACTAAATCCGCAAAGAAAATTACAAGAGGTCTACACAAGACCGGAGTACCGAACTCCCACCAATCCAACCTCTACACAAGAGGGATCTCAACACAAAGAAAATACAAGTAACAAGCTGATCAAAAAGACCACAAACTTCTCTCTTACAACTCCTTATAGAATGGGAAAGATTTTTGGCTCAAGAAGTGAAGTGAGAAAATTCAGTTGTAAAGAAGTAAGAAAGAGCTTGAAAACAACTGAAAAACTTTAACCAAGAATGCACTTTAGAAAGTGAGAGCTTTGAAAACTTTTCTTTCTTTTTAGAAACTTAAAACAATGGGGATTTTTCTTAAATTTAACAAGGGACCAATGCCAACTATTTATAGGGATTGAAGAGATCTAATCATCATTAAAACTAGGTTAAGAGGTCAGGAATTAGCCTCAGGACAATCAAAAATAGCTGAAGGAGACATCTCAATCAAATCCAGAAAACAATTTTTAATAAACTAGCCGTTAGGGGCTGCTAGCGGCTGTCGGTTGACCGGCCCGGTCGACCGGCAGTCTAGCTGGCAAACTAGCCGTTGGACTCGGTCGACCGGTCGGCCAACCGGAGGCTAAACAAAAAATAAATATTTGTTCTGCCAGTCGACTGGCCCGGTCGACCGACAAAATCTGAGAGCAAAGGTCAGTCAGTCGGTCGACTGGTCCGGTCGACCAGCAGACGTGCACAAACATGCACGCAAAAGCCACAAGACCCAGTCGACTGGTGCGGTCGACCGATCAGGCCTGAAATAGATCCGATCGACTGCCCGGTTGACTATTGGGCCTGAAACAGTTTTGTTATGGGAAAAAATTTGAACTTTGAAGAATTTTTAAAATATTTTTAAATGGCTAGATGATTAAGTAGCATGCTATAAGGGATGGTTTACATGATATAAACTAGATGAAAAAATATAAAATATTTTGAGTCATGTATATCAATCAAGACATGCACCTAAATCAACTAACCAAAACAAAAACCGTATTTTGAAAAATGAAAATTTGTGTGTGTGTTTTCTTGAGCCAACTTATCATAACCTCATTCTTTAACAAACTAATTCTTACAAAGGTTCTAGGTGACTTTAGGGTCTTCAAATTAGGGCTTCTCCATATGCAATGTTGAATAGCTTGAATCCTTGAACCCGAATTGAGTCAACTTGAGTCAAAAATACCTTCCTTTAGGGAATAACACATCTTGTATCCTTAGAACCCTGAAACACACTTAAACATTAAAATATGATTAGTACAAATAACTATATATGTTTTGTAATCATCAAAACTCAAAAATCGGGTGATTGTAACCTTGGGCCAACAAAATGTAACTAAAATTAATCAGAGTTTAAGAACATGATAAAGTCAGTCAAATATAAAAATCCATTGGGGGTTAAAAGAGGGTAGAGTTAGGAATCCGTTAGGAATCACTAAATCTGAAAATATTAAGTCTGGTGATATGTCAGTTCAGAGATGATAAACTGGACATAACTGATTAGAGATCTTTAGACATAAAATTTTATCGTTCAGAGGTGACGAACAAGATATAACGACAAAGAAGGGCAAAATTTGGATAATCATCAGTTTAGAGGTGACAAACTGGACATAACTGATAAATTACGAAATAAGAAATGTTTACTGTTCAGAGGTGACGAACTGGACATAACAGTAGACGAAAAAGTAAGACTTGGCTATCTGTCAGTTCAGAGGTGTTTGACTAGCCATAACCAATTGAGAAGCCACCAAGCTTAAAATGTTGTCATTCAGAGGCGATGAACTAGACATGATGACAAAATGAAGGTGAACCGATTTTAGGGACCCGTCTATTCAGAGGTGATAAACTGGACATAATAGACTAGGATACACTAAACTCTGAATCTGCTACCAGAGGTAGTCGTATTAACGTAGTAGTTAGCCCATTAGGGATTGCAAAGGTGTATTAGATCTAGGCACCCATCGGTTCAGAGGTAATTTGGACATGACCAACTAAGACACACCACGCTCGCAATTCGCTGTTCAAAGACAGTCGTATTAACATGACAGCAAGAACTCCCTGGCCTTGATGGGAAAAAGAAGAACAAAGTTATGGATTCTCTATTCAGAGGTGTTAAACTGGACATAATAGTTTGAGTATCATAAAAGGAGAGATCTAGGCATCCGTTGTAATATGGACATAACCGATTGAGAGTTATCAGACTCAACGTCCTGTCATTCAGAGGTGGCGAACTGGACATAACGGTAGAGGAGTAGTCCCTACTGGACTGGAAGATAAGACTTGGCTATCTATAGGTTTAGAGATGACATGGACATAATCGATTAAGAAACCATTAAGCTCAGAATTTCTACCGTTCAGAGGTGACAAGCTGGACATGATAGTAAAAGAAGTAATTCTGCTGGGGGAAATAGGATTTGATTGCGAATTCCATGAGGAAATTGGTATTTTCTTGGGAAATCATTTGAAAGAAATTGTCAGAAGTATATTGTTAACGTGACAACCAGGAAAGTCCATTGGGGAATTGAAAAGGAAAAAAGACTTCGAGGGGAGTCTCCGAGAAACTCGCTGGGGAGTTAGAAAAATGAATTCATAAGAGATAATATATCAGAGGTAATCATTAACGTGACAAAAAAAACTCCATGGGGATTTGGTAGGGAAAGGATTATTCCCTAAAATGTTATCATAGGTAATTATTAACGTAACAACCAGATTCCTTGCTAGGGAATTTGAAAGGAGATTTTGTCAAAAGTGCTTGTGATAACTGCTCCGCTTGGGGATTGTAAAAGCAACTTGCCAGAGGTATGATGTTAACTTAACAAAGATTCATTTAGTTTTAGAGGTGTTTGAACATAACAGCAACTTGACTGGATTTCGATCTGCCAGGAAATATATTAGAGTCTCACTATCAGAGATTTAATGTTAACATGATAGGTTTGACTTGTGATTCATTTTGTTGGGAAAATGAATATTGTTTTGTGTGGTCTTACCATTCCATTGACAGAAAATGGTAAGAGATTTTGGAGGAGAATCAAATGGGATCAGGTCCCTTAGGATTTTTAGCAAATCCTCAACTGTCAACGGATTTGATATGCTTTTACCAACCACTGTTTGAGTTGGGCTACCCATGCTATTCCCCTTAGCATGATGAGATGTTGAGGATTTATATTGGACTTAAAAGCCAATATTTTCCTCTAGTCTTTTTCACCTAAGGCTTCAGATTATGTCACTTGGAGTGAACATTTTTGTATTCCACTGGTGCCACTGGTGACCTCTAAAATCTCACTAGAGTTAATAAAAACTCCGTAGGGAGACGGTAGTTTGGCACTCCCTGATAAAATATCATTTTTGACTGATTAGGAGTAGAATCAAAATCAATTCCACTTGGGGTATAAGATACTTCCTTAAGGAAGGAGAAACGACCAAGTGATATTAATTTGAATGACCAGAGGATTAATGTTAACATAGTCATAACGAGTAATTACTTGATTAGAGGTGAGACGCTAACGTAATCAAGGATAGTAGTTTTTTAGGAATTTGTCATTAACTGACATCATGAGTATGTCACCATCTGAACTTGCTAGGCGATAGGCCCCGTTTGAGTAGATTGTTTCTATCATGAATGACCCTTCCCATTTGGGTTAAAATTTGCCTTTGGTTTTGTGTGTCATGACCATGGATCGTCTGATGGCTAAAACCAAGTCTCCTTTCTGAAATACCCTTTCTTTAACCTTCTTATTGAAGGCTTTCGAGATCTGAGCTTGGTACAACGCAATGTGTTGTTGAGCTTGTAGTCATTTCTCATCTAGGGCTTTGAGTTCTTAAAGGCATAACTGAACATTGTCTTTCTTAGTCATGTTGGTTGCTAAGGCGACTCGCAGGACAACATCTGATCTCTAGACGTATGACTGCCTCACACTCGTATACCAGAGAAAAAGGCGTGTTGTGTTGGGGCTCAGACCGTAGTCCGGTAGGCCTAAAGACATTCATCGAGAGTCTCATTCCAATCTCATTTGCTAGACGAAATAAATTTCTTGAGTAGCTTAATAATTGTCTTATTGAGTGCTTCTATCAAACCATTAGCAGAAGGGTTATGAGCAGTTGAAGCCACATTCTGAATTTGGTACTTATTGCAGAACTGGTAGAATACTTAGCTTGCAAACTAGGGACCGTTGTCATGAATAATCGGCCTGGGGACACCAAATCAATGTATGACATGGTGTTTAATGAAGTTAACCATGTTGGAAGTTTTGACTTCAATAAGTGGTATAACTTCTTCCCACTTTGAGAAATAATCGGTTATTGCTAAGATGAATCGATGACCTTTCATTGATGAAGGGCTAAAAGGTCCCACGACATCAATTCCCTAGGCTTCAAATGACCACGATGCAATAGTTAGGTGAAGTAGCTCCGGAGGTTGATGTATGAAGTCTGCGTGGATTTGACAGGATTTACACCTTTATGCATATTTGATTGCATCGGCTATCATGGTTGGTCAATAATAACTAAGTCTGTGCAATCGATTCTTGAGTTTTGAATCTGATTGATGAGCCCCGCATATATCATCGTGTGCCTCTTTAAGTACTTCTTATGCTTCAGAGTTAGAGAGGCAACAGAGTAAGTACCGTCATATGAGTGTCTGTAGAGTATCTTTACTATCGGATTATAGTAAAAGCGGGGAGACCTTTGTCGGATAAAAATTGCTTCCTTAGGGTCGTTCAGTAATATGTCATGCAAAGTATAGTCAATGAAGGGAAACCGCCAATCTGGAGGCTCGAAGCCTATTAAGGTTGCATGGACTTGATAGTTTCCAACACATGCTTCGGGCAGACGAGACGTCGAGCAGCCACCATAAGATTGTTGGCCCAGAGGCCTTCCACTCTAGTTTTGATGATGATTAACTCATGTAGTTATGTGTACTAATAATCTTGTGAATTTAGTTTCAGATCATTAATCAAGTTATTAGCAAGTGATTAGCTTCAACAAGATGAATTGGAAGCTTTCACATGTTGATTCAAGAGCCCAAGCGTCAAAGATCATATATAGCACTTGCTCGGTGGATCAAGGAGTTTTGGATCGAGTCGGCTTGGAGATTGCGCTCTACAAGAAGACTTCGGTACCATAGTTTACTTTTGTGTTTAGATCCAAATTGTAAAGATTAGAATAGTATGATATGCTCAAGTTCACAACACACACGTTTCATGTTTTGAATATTGGTTTTCGGCTTTTCCGTTTTTGGTTTAACCGATCTTGGTTTTCATGAATAGATAGATTCAAAACAAGTTTACATGGTTTAATGTATATATGATTTGTTCTATATACATGCATGCTTCAACTACTTAGACAAACTTACTTTGATATACCTATTAATGTGTTTTAGGTTTTGTGTTTTAAAAAAACTTATTTTGGAATTAATGACAAAAACATGGATATATATATGTTTCATGTATATAGGATTATATCCATATACATCATGCCTAAATGTTGTTTAATATCATGTTTTTGTATTTGGATAAGTTTTGGACAAAATGTATTTTATATTCAAAAATCCAAGTTTTAGAAAATACAAGTTTTGGATTTTGGTAAAAATGATAAGACACAAAAATGTTTGAAAATGTTTGTTATTTGTGATGAAATTTTTATCACATGTTTATATTTCAATATAAAATGAGAAAACTATTTTTGTGTATTTTTACAAGTCTTTATGGATTTACTAGAATAATTTTTACCCTGTTTTCTGACCCAGAAACACTGGCTGACAGGCCAGTTCGGTCGAACGTGCGGTCGGCCGAACCAACGGCCGGTCGACCCAGAGGTCGACCGGCGTGCACAGAACTGTGCACGTCTGGCAGCACAGTGGGACGGTCGGCCGGCCGGCCGATCGGACCAGAGAGCAGTGCTCTCTGTTCTTTTCGGTCGACCGGGCGGTCGACCGTCAGTTGCCAACGGTCAAAATGTGACCGTTGGACGGTCGACCGTGCGGTCGACTGGCAGGTCATTTCTGGCAGTTTCTGCTACCAACGGCTATATTTTTCTGGGGACTATAAATACCCCATTAATGGCCAGTTTTTCATAAGATTTTTTGTGCGAATTTTTCCTTACTCTCTGGTGTTTTCACAGCAATCAAAAGAAGTTTTTGGATTCAAATTGAACAATCTATTTGGTGTTTTTGCTAGGGTTTGAAATATCAAAGAAAAGGGTTTTTGGGAAAAGAGTTTTGATTCAACTTCTATATCTTAGTTTCAGTTTTTTCCAAGGATTTTCTTTGTGATTTTGATTTCCATTCCATTGGTTTTCTCCGCACTTGAGCAACATCTACTTTCTTATTATATAGGATCTTTGTGTGGGAGAAAAAAATTGTTTTGTTTAGACCACCAAGTTGTAAAACCCAATCTTTGCTTGGCTTTGTGCCTTGGGTTGTATCCCTCAAGTTGTGAGGTGATCCTTGTGTTTGCTTTGTGCTAATCCCTCAAGTTGTGAGGTGATTGTTTTGTTGGATTGGAGCTTGCCTCAATGAGGAGGTTGTGGTTGTAAAGAGAGGAGTTGGGTACTCCTTGTGAGAGTTCTTTGTGGACTAGCTAGTGGATTAGAAATCCTTCGTGTGTCGAAGGCGGGGATGTAGAGCTGGGTGCTCGAACCTCGAAACATATCTTGTTGTTTGCGCTTGATCCATTGACTCTCTCTATTTCTCTCTTTACTTTGTGCCTTGCAACTATTCATATTGTGCATTCATAATTGCTTGGCTTGGTTGTGTGTGCATCACTTGTTGATTGCACTTGAGTGTATTGCATTAAGTTTTTAAATTCCGCATTGAGTTCATTAGATTAACATAATCACCTATTCACCCCCCCCTCTAGGTGATTTTTCAATTGGTATCAGAGCCTACGCTCCTGATATTTAGGTTTAACCACCTAGGAGTGAGATCTTGGTTTGCTAATCTTCATTTGCATTGTTCATTTGCACACATTTAGTTTGCACTCATGGCTTGCCCTCCTATGTTTGACTTTACTAGACATGATATTTGGATAGCCAAGATGAGTAGCCATTTAAAAGGCCTAGGACATCTAGTTTACCAAGCCTCTACACTAGAATCCTTCCCAAATAGTAGCAAGCATAAAAAGGCAAATGCATTAGCCCTTAAGACGCTTAGAGCATCTCTCAATGAAGATCTTTTATATGTGTTTGATCGTTATGACTCGGCTTTTGCAGTTTGGAGTATATTGACGTCTCCCGAGCTACCCGTGATCATCAACAAGTTGAGGAGATCTAGGAGAGGACAAGTCCGACGAGCATTGCCTCATGGTCCAAGGGAATAACTCCCTTGAGGTACAATCGGACACTAAATTAGATGATAGCTCTAGTTCCTATTGCTATGGATGTTTAGAAGTTCAATCTTTAAATTTGGAACTTGCTCAAAAGCTTGAAAATTTCTTGGAAAAACACAATCTTTTGAAAGAGGACAACCTTGTTTTGAAAAATGAATTAAAAGATTTGTGTTCTAATTTTGAATTGGTTTTGCAAGAGAAGGAAGAGATTACTAGTGAACGTGACTCACTAAGATCTCAACTAGACCTTGCCCTTAATGAGATTGATGTTTTAAAAGGCAAAAATGATTGTGATGATGTTGTGAAAACAATGAGGTTTTATCTTTTAAATTGGATTTTATTTTAAAAGATAACATTGTTTTGAAAAATGAAATTGATTTCATTACAAAAGAATTGGATTTAGTTTTAAAGAAAAATGAATGTTTAAAAATTGATATAGATTCTCATGTTTGCCATGCTAGTGTAGCTTCTTCTTCTAGCACACCTATTGCATGCTCCACTTTATCTTCAAGTATTGAAAAAGATATAAATATTTTGAAAAAAAGTGTTGAATGTTTGGACTCCACTTTGAGCCAATGTACATTGAATCATACACGCTTGGAAACCTTGGTTCGCAAGAAACAAGTTTCATCTTTATATGTACACCCATCACGGCATACACATGCTCATCACGGACACAACCATAACATGTATGCTCATGTGTACACATGTACACATTGTGGTCGAAAAGGCCATCTTGCTAGATTTTGCTATGATCATTTACATAATGAAAATATAGCATGTAATCTTGTTTGGGTTAGAAAAGAAACTAACCCCTATGGACCCAAAAGAAAATGGGTACCAAAAACCACCTCCCTGACTTTTGATGTAGGTGGGAGCTCGCGCATCACATGAGAGTATTGGTGCCTTGAGGTGGATGCGTTCTAAGCTTAAAAGAGAACCTTTTGGATGCTTCACTCTCAAGGGGATTTGGTGGGAGGACCACCGTGGTTTGGAGAACTAGAGATGCACCTTCATCGATTTTGGTACCATTCTCTAACTCCCATTTTTATTTGCATGCTTTTCATGTTTATCTATTCATAGCATGTCTTGTTTTATTGTTCATAATGCTTATGTCATGTTGATTAGATTAGTGTTATACATGTTTAGTTACTTGAGCACCCATGTTTTATATGGATCTATATTTAGTGTTCTCACCTTATTTAAACTAACATGTATGCCCTAGATCTAATGCACATGCATATGCATTATGACCATTTGGATGTTTATGATTGTATGATTTTTGTTTTAATGATTCATGTTTTGATAAATAACATGTGTTGTAATAGCTAAACAATGGTGATGTGTTGTATGATTTCTGTTTTTGCCACATGTTTTGATGTTTATTGGCTATTATGTATTTCTTGATTCTAATAGCATGTGGATTTTCTTCATGATCATTTTTATGTCTATCATATTGATTTATTTGTCGTTTTATGCTTCTTGATTTGAATATATGTTTAGATGTTAGTTTTCATGAAAACTAGGATTTATACTTGTACATATAGTGGGCCACAAATAAATCTTTATATATGTTTGTGCTTGGATGCTTATTTGTACCCATTAGATGTGCTAGTATAGTCTAGTTTTGATGATTCATGCATTTTAAACTTGTATTCCTATTTTTGGATTTGTTTTATGTGTATGAGTTTTCATTTCATGTATATGTGTAATTTTGCCAAACTTTAAGATATACATGTATACCCCTTGAGTCATTTGCCTTTCATGCAAATCTATATATATGGACTCAATTGTGTTAGGGATATGTATGTATACTTCTTGAGTTGACAAATCATACATATACCTTGAAATGAAATTTGTTTTAATGAAAATTTAGTTTTTCATGTTTCCATGTGTTTATGTTTAACTTCATGTATATGTCTATCTTGTCCAAACTATTGATTATACATGTACATCCTTGAGCCACGTGCCTTCATGCATATACCTTTATGGACTCATTATGTTTAGGATATGTATGTATACTTTAGTTTGTACATGACATACATATGCCTTGAAGTTTAAATCGTTTTGATAATTTTCATGTTTTTAGGTAATTTCTATTGGTAATGAAAATCTAGTTTTTCATGTTTTCAAGGAATTTCATATAAGCTTAATTGAATACTTTCATGTTGATATGTGTCACGTAACACTTGTCCACTCACTTTATTAGGTTTCTCATGACTTTGTTTTCATGAGTATGATATGAGCTTTATGGATTTGAGTTATTAGTGATCATGTGAATTACATGTGTTTCATGAAAAACAATTTTGTTTTATTCCTTACTTGAAGGATTTCGTACTAGTTTTAAAATTTTTTCCTATAACTAGTTCGTATTCTTCACTATGGTAGAGATTTTCAAACATACTACATTTTCAAATCTATTTTTGAAAACCCCTACCATCAATGGGAGGTTGGATGGGAGATCATGTTCATGTATGCTTTAAAATGAAAATCATTTAAATCTTGAACTTGATTGGGAGGTATAGATTATATGATGTATACACTTGATCTTATTGTTATTTCAATTGGTATCATTGAATTCTTTCAATTGGTATCAATCTTGACATTTCTTGTATACTCGTATGTGTTTGTATTTATGTATGCTTCATTTCAAAGAATATCAATTTCAATTGGTATCTATTTTTCATACATATATATGTTTTATTTGTGCTTATTATATCCCTATATCTTTAAGCACAAAATCTTGTTTATGCTAGTGCTTGAGCTTCAATTTTATTTTAATTGATTATTTTTTAAATTGGTATCAAGCCTAAGCATTGTTTAGTTTGTATTTCATAAAGGGGGAGAAAATTCGTATTTCATCTTTCAATTAGTATTTGTTTTTCACTCCTATACTTTATCTTTGAAAATTTCAATTTGGTATCATATGTTCAAAATGAAAAATATTTACAATTGGTATCAAAATTTTTGTTTAGACATTCAAAATTTATTATGTTTAATTTCAATTGGTATCAAGATTTTCATGTGTTTTGCTTAAAATTGGTATTAATATTTTTGTTTGTTTCCTTTCAATTGGTATCAAGATGCTATTCTTTGACATACTTTCAATTGGTACCTTAATTGATTGTCACCCCTAATTGGTTTTGTTTTTGTTTTCGACAAAAAGGGGGAAAATATTATTTTTATTGATTCGTTGTTTCGAACAAAAAGGGGGAGAAAAATTTATTGATTTGGTTTTGTTTTTACCCCTTATTGAAGATTGATTCTTTGTATTAAAAAGAGAGAAGATTTTGTTTTGTTGTGGTTTTTACCCCTTTGTTGATGATTGACAAAAAGGGGGAGAATTATTTGAGAAAGATCTTGAGTTTATATATGCATGTTTATGTTTTGCATATATTAAGTTTAATTTAGTTTAATTTAAATTGATATCTAGAGCATGTTTTGTAATTGGTATCTAGAGCATGTTTTGTTTTTAAACATTTCATTGGTATCTAGAACCTTTTATTGTTTATGCATTTCTATGCATTCATGTTTAAGAGCCTTCATTGCATATTCATTATGTTTATTTGGTTATGCATGAGTTAAGGGGGAGCTTCTTTGAAGCTTAACTTTAATCCATGCATATATAACTCCATGAGTTTTGTCATCATCAAAAAGGGGAGATTGTTGGCCCAGAGGCCTTCCACTCTAGTTTTGATGATGATTAACTCATGTAGTTATGTGTACTAATAATCTTGTGATTTTAGTTTCACATCATTAATCAAGTTATTAGCAAGTGATTAGCTTCAACAAGATGATTTGGAAGCTTTCACATGTTGATTCAAGAGCCCAAGCGTCAAAGATCATATATAGCACTTGCTCGGTGGATCAATGAGTTTTGGATCGAGTCGGCTTGGAGATTGCGCTCTACAAGAAGACTTCGGTACCATAGTTTAGTTTTGTGTTTAGATCCAAATTATAAAGATTAGAATAGTATGATATGCTCAAGTTCACAACACACACGTTTCATGTTTTGAATATTGGTTTTCGGTTTTTCCGTTTTTGGTTTAACCGATCTTGGTTTTCATGAATAGATAGATTCAAAACAAGTTTACATGGTTTAATGTATATATGATTTGTTCTATATACATGCATGCTTCAACGACTTAGACAAACTTACTTTGATATACCTATTCATGTGTTTTAGGTTTTGTGTTTTAACAAAACTTATTTTGGAATTAATGACAAAAACATGGATATATATATGTTTCATGTATATAGGATTATATCCATATACATCATGCCTAAATGTTGTTTAATATCATGTTTTTGTATTTGGATAAGTTTTGGACAAAATGTATTTTCTATTCAAAAATCTAAGTTTTAGAAAATACAAGTTTTGGATTTTGGTAAAAATGATAAGACACAAAAATGTTTGAAAATGTTTGTTATTTTTGATGAAATTTTTATCACATGTTTATATTTCAATATAAAATGAGAAAAATATTTTTGTGTATTTTTACAAGTCTTTATGGATTTACTAGAATAATTTTTACCCTATTTTTCTGACCCAGAACACTGGCTGACAGGCCAGTTCGGTCGACCGTGCGGTCGGCCAAACCAACGGCCGGTCGACCCAGAGGTCGACCGACGTGCACAGAACTGTGCACGTCTGGCAGCACAGTGGGACGGTCGGCCGGCCGGCCGACCGGACCAGAGAGCAGTGCTCTCTGTTCTTTTCGGTCGACCGGGCGGTCGACCGTCAGTTGCCAACGGTCAAAATGTGACCGTTGGACGGTCGACCGTGCGGTCGACCGGCAGGTCATTTCAAGCAGTTTCTGCTACCAACGGCTATATTTTTCTGGGGGCTATAAATACCCCATTAATGGCCAGTTTTCCATAAGATTTTTTGTGCGAATTTTTCCTTACTCTCTGGTGTTTTCACAGCAATCAAAAGAAGTTTTTGGATTCAAATTGAACAATCTATTTGGTGTTTTTGCTAGGGTTTGGAATATCAAAGAAAAGGGTTTTTGGGAAAAGAGTTTTGATTCAACTTCTATATCTTAGTTTCAGTTTTTCCCAAGGATTTTCTTTGTGATTTGATTTCCATTCCATTGGTTTTCTCCACACTTGAGCAACATCTACTTTCTTATTCTATAGGATCTTTGTGTGGGAGAAAGAAATTGTTTGTGGTTGTTGTTTAGACCACCAAGTTGTAAAACCCAATCTTTGCTTTGTTTTGTGCCTTGGGTTGTATCCCTCAAGTTGTGAGGTGATCCTTGTGTTTGCTTTGTGCTAATCCCTCAAGTTGTGAGGTGATTGTTTTGTTGGATTGGAGCTTGTCTCAAGGAGGAGGTTGTGGCTGTAAAG
Source organism: Agave tequilana (assembly GCA_038442645.1). Classification (NCBI taxonomy): domain Eukaryota; kingdom Viridiplantae; phylum Streptophyta; class Magnoliopsida; order Asparagales; family Asparagaceae; genus Agave; species Agave tequilana. The sequence continues at coordinate 39,383 of JAVJIF010011602.1, forward strand.
AGAGGAGTTGGGTACTCCTTGTGAGAGTTCTTTGTGGACTAGCTAGTGGATTAGAAATCCTTCGTGTGTCGAAGGCGGGGATGTAGAGCTGGGTGCTCGAACCTCAAAACATATCTTGTTGTTTGCGCTTGATCCATTGACTCTCTCTCTATCTCTCTCTTTACTTTGTGCCTTGCAACTATTCATATTGTCCATTCATAATTGCTTGGCTTGGTTGTGTGTGCATCACTTGTTGATTGCACTTGAGTGTATTGCATTAAGTTTTTAAATTCCGCATTGAGTTCATTAGATTAGCATAATCACCTATTCACCCCCCCTCTAGGTGATTTTTCAAAGATGATAAGTTACGTTAATGGGTAAGGCCAACATCGCGGCTAGCGCAGCCAAAATATCTGCCTTAGTATTTTGGAGGTGGGATATATGACTGATGTAGCTGGATGATGATAAGGTACATGGTCTTCATGGCGGATCTCATATTCACCCTTAACATGGTTGATGATCAACTTGGAATCACATAATCTTCAAGATATTGCACCCTTATTTGTTGAGTGAGGTGGAGGCCAATGATCAAAGCATTGTATTCAGCTACGTTGTTGGAATAAGGCTCCGTTACTGAGAATGCATGAGGGAGACCATGATTACCCAAAAGAACATGGTCCGGTTCTTAATGCGCCATCGAAGAACAACTGTCATGCATCATCTCTTGAAGTTATATTGACTTTGATAACTTCATTCGGTATATCTTCATGTAGTTTTAAAGATTCTAAAACTGGGTAAGCTGCCAGGAAGTCCGCGAGAGCCTGACCTTTGATGGCCTTCTGAGGTACGAAGGTCGTATCATATTGGAACAATATGAAAATACACCTAGAGGGGGGGTGAATAGGTGTAAGGCTAATCTAATGATCAATAATGCGGAATTAAAAACTTAATGCAACACACTTAATGTAACCAATGAGTGTAGCCAAATTCCCAGTGAAGGCCTCTGGACTAACTCCTCTGAATTCCTCTAAATAAGAGTTGAGGTGCTATGTAAAGCTCTCTTGGTTAAACACAAGTATGGGCACACACAAACAACACAAGCATGTATATGATATGACAATATGAATCAATGCACAAATGTAAGAGAGAGAGTTAGAGAAAGTGGATCAATCGCAAACACCAAGATATATTTCGAGGTTCGAGCACACAGATCTACGTCCCCGCCTTCACACAGAAGGATTTTCACTAACTCGTCCACATAGGACTTCCCACACAGGGAATCTCCACTGAGGATTTGGGGCAAATACAATTGGGAGTACACAACTCCTCTCTCAACCAATACAACCTCTCACTAGAGGCAAGGCACAAGCAAATCACCTCTACACTTAGAGGGATAGGCACTTAGCCAAAGAACAAATCAATCACCTCACATTTGTGGGATTCCAACACAATCTCTACATCTCACCAGAGGGAGCCAAATACTACTTCCACTATCACCTCACACCTGAGGGATAACAACTCAATCACCTCTCACTAGAGGGATATCACAATTAATGGAAGGTTTACAACTTGGTGGTCTATCTCAACCACAAACCAATTCTTTTCCCACAGAACAATGATCCTATAGATAGGATAGTTAGATAAGCTCAAGTGTGAGAAAATTAAGGTGTTTGAAAATCGAATAACAAAGAAAAATACTTGAGAAAATAACTTGAATTTGATAGAAATGAAGAACAACACAAATATCCCAAATCTCTATTTTTCTTTGATTTTTCTAACCCTTGAAAAACAAATAAAGATGAATCCTTTAGGCTTAAAAACTCTTTTGAAAACTAGTGTTAAAACACTTGTAAATAAGAGAAATTTTGCTCTTGAAAATCTTATCGAAAACAACCAAGAAATGGGATATTTATACCCTCATTTCAAATCTGCCCGTTGGTAGCTGAAAAGGGCCAGATTGCCCTTCCGGTCGACCAACCGGTCGACTGGCCAACGGTCACATTTTTGACTGTTGCGCCTACCGGTCGACCGCCCGGTCGACCGGGACTGGATCCAAAGAGCAAGGCTCTCTGGTCGGTCGACCACCCGGTAGACCGAAGCCGGATACAAAGAGCAGACTCTCTGTCCGGTAGACCGCTCGATCGACCGGAGGCTTTTCCAGAGAGCAGAGCTCTCTGGCGGTCGACCGACCCAGTCGACCGGCCTCTCCAGCTTGGCTGTGTGCATGCTCTGTGCACGTTGGTCGACCAGCCCGGTCGATCGCCAACTGCTACGATCGACCGGTCCGGTCGACCGGCAGTCAGCCAGTCCAGCTAATATAGGTCTTAAAAACTAGGGTTTTTATCTTTAATTAAATCCCATAAAAACACATAAATTTCACAAAAATCATTTCATGTCATATCTTTGAAATACAAAACATGTTTGAGTAAAAATCAAATCATGTTACAAACATTTTGAACCATTTTTGTGACATGAAAAATTTGCCTTAAGCCAAAAACGGTATTTTCCAAAACTTGAATTTTTGAAATAGAAATCGATTTTTCCAAAACACATGTAAATGCAAAAACATGATATCTAAACAACTTTGAAGATATAGTATATGGATAGAATCCAATATACATGAAAGGTATATATCTATGTTTTTGACATTAAATCCAAAAATAAGTTTTGTCTAAATGCAAAACTCCAAACACATGAATAGTGAATCAAAATAAGTTTTTCTAAGTATATGAAGCATAGATGTATATAGATCAAATCTAATATACATTAAACCATGTCAACTTGTTTTGATTCTATCTATTCATGAAAACCAAGATCAGTTAAACTAAAAACCAAAACCAATAAACATGAAACTTAAAACAAGTGTGTGTGTTGTGAACTTGAGCATATCACACTATCTAATCTTTACAATGGATCTAAACTAAATCTTAAACTAAACAAACTGAAATCTTCTTGTAGAACGCCGTCTCCAAGTTGACTCGATCCAAATGCGATTCACCGAGCTTGACTCCAACCGAGTGCTAGATGTGAACTTGACGCTCGAGCTCTTGAATCACCTTGTGAAAGCTCCAAAACACCTTTGTTGAAGCTAATCACCTACTAATAACTTGATCAAATATCTGAAACTAAATATCACAAGATTATTAGTAAACTATAATTACATGAGTTAATCATCATCAAAACTAGAGTGGGAAGCCTTTGGGCCAACACAATACTATAGCCAATTAGCCAATTTGGAGGTTAGGGAACTTGGCTTTGTATTGACTCTTGAGATGATATGAATAGTCTGCCCAACCAAGTAATACCACATATTTTGGATGGCAAAGATAAGAGCGAGAACTCCTTTTCAACCGGGTTGTAGTGACTTTCTGCGTCAATCAAGGTTCTACTGAGATAATAGATGGCCTACTCGGTGACTTCATCATTCTTCTGTGTGAGCAAAGCACCTAACGAATGGTCCATGGCCTTTACACATAGTAAGAATGGTTTCCCCGCAACAAGAGATACTAAGACTGGAGGCTTAGTGAGACATGTTTTGATATCCTCAAACTCATTTTGACAAGCATCATCCCAGACAAAAGATACGCCTTTCTTCATTAGGCACGTGAATGGTTGACAGTGACCCAACAGGTTTACAATAAACCTTCGGATGTAAGCCAACTTTCCTTGAAGACCTCAGAGTTCTTTTAGATTCCTTGGAGGCTGCATGTCCTGAATAGCTTTGATCTTGTCCGGATCAAGATGAAATCCTTTGGATGTGACAATGAATCTTAGAAACTTGCCACTTGAAACTCCCAAGAAAAACTTTGTTGGGTTCATTTTAGCTGGGGAACCTGCATTAGATCGAACATTGTTCTCAAATCGTAGAGATGGCTGTTCTTGTTACGACTTTTGATTGCAATGTCGTCAACATAACACTCTATTGTCTTTCGCAAATGATCACGAAAGATTGTGCTTATTGCACGGTGGTAGGTGGCACCTGCGTTCTTTAAGCCAAATGGTATAACCATATAGCAAAATACACCCAACGGTGTTCGAAATAATGTATGCTTTTCATCATCCGGGTACATCTTGATTTGATTGTATCCTGAGAAACTATCCATAAATGACATCTTTTCAAAACCATACGTGTTGTCAATCATGACATCTGTGATGAGTAATGGAAATTCATCTTTAGGACAGACTATATTAAGATCATAAAAGTCAATATAGACTCGGATCTTTTCATTCTTTTTAAGGATGGGCACAATGTTAGCAACCCAGACTGGGTGCTATTCCTCTCGAATGAAGCCACATTTGATGAGTTTCTGAACCTCAGCTTCAATGGCCTCCATGACATCAGGTCGAAACCATCGTTGTTGTTGTTTGACTGGCTTAGCATCCGGCTTGATGTTGAGGTGATGCATCGCCACCTGAGGGTCAAGGTCACAATTTCTTCATAACTCCAAGCAAAGACATCTATATACTCCTTTATCAAGGCTATAAGGTCTTGCTCTCTTTCGGTGACAAACTTTCACTTATAGAGATGAGCTTCGGGTGCTTTTGACCACCAACATCAATTTGAATCACCTTATCTCCTGTAAGAGGGTCGTGTTGTTCAAAATGCTTCTCCCATTGAAGATTCAATTGTTGAGCCCAAGGATTAGTGTCGAATGGCCCAATGTTATCTTCTGGTTCCACCTGACTGGTCGAGATCATGTTGACGAAGAGTTTCTTGAAGGCAACCCCTATGCTTACATCAGATTTTCAATTTGATGAATATGAAGAATGCGACGGTAGAGGCTTTTCAGATTCCAAATCTGATTGAACGGATGGAGTGGCGCACCCTAACTCCCTGCGAGTCTGATCGTAGTAGTTGGTTGGCTTTTCTTTTGGTATGAAAGGTTGTAGAGGGATGCATCGTCCTCTTCCAAAGTTCAGGCCTTCGCCTCGTCGTAAATCGGATCCTATTTCTTTCATCATACGGTGCGCTGATCGTGTATAGTGAAAGAATTGTGGGAGCTCCATGTCTTCATTTGAGCTGTTATATGTAGTAATCCAATGTCGGACTTTGTCAAATATAATAGGCGACTAGTCCTTCTTGGAAGAGGAGAGTAAAAATACAGACCCATCATTCTCTTCTATATGCATGCATGTCATTGACATAGGCAGAGGCATGTGTGGGGGGTTCATGTCAACAGGACTATTTACATCATCACAACACAAGGAATAATCGAAGCTGACATTTTCATTAAGGACCCATTCGTCGCCATTATCGGCAGAGTTATTACAATCAGGATTATCCAAATATGCTATAATCGTTTCCTTATCAAAAGAAATCATTGGATCTTCTCCTAATTTTGAGTCTGCCTCGTTGCCACTATCGATGTCGTCAGGCAACGATATCACTTCACCGTTCTTTTTATAGAGAATCGGTGAAGTAGTTTTCTACCCCTTTGAATGGTTGGTTACATTTCTGCAAAGTCAAACCTGACTATTGCCTTGTCGTCCACATATTTAAAGCATTGATGGAGTATGAAAGTCACAATCTAGTTAGCATCCAAGGTCACCCGAGCAAAAGGTTGTAGGACGTGTCAGCATCAATGACGTAGCACGTCACTTCTGATTTCAAGTCCCCAATTTGACACCAGAGACAAATCTTGCCCAAAGGATGATTACTCCCAGTGTTGAAGCCATATATGGTTGTAGTCATGGTTGACATCTTATTCAGTGGGATACCGAGAAAATAAAGAAGTCACTTGGGAATAATGCTTAAAGCGGAGTCAGGATCAACTTGTATTCTCTCAATATGTGTAAACCCAATGTATCCTATATAGTACAAGGGCCTATCAAGTTGATTGCCTTTGAGGAGCATATCTTCAAGGGTGAAGGTGATGCAAGGCACTTGCTGTTGTACCAGATGACATCGGGGGCATGAAGCACCATCCTCTTTTGTAAGAATAGGTACTTGCATGAGAAATGATTCCGAATCAACAAGAATATCACTGAATGCCTCTCTCGTCTCCTTGGAGAGGCAGAGTAGCTCGTACAAAGTAATACGAGCTGGGATATTAGCCAATTGTGCAAATATGTCAACGTGGAAGGGAGTATTGAGTCCTCTGGAAGTATTCTTCTTTTCATCAAAACGAATCTCCTTCTGCTTTTCTTTGTCCTTGGGCGTTGGGGCCTAGACAGGTGCATCGGTTCCTGATATTGTTAGTTGAGGAACTCTGTCAGGTGTCTGGTCGTACTATCGCAAGTACTGTTTACCAGAACGCGTACACACTGGTTGCGGTGTGGAAGGCTGTACTGCTAAGGCAGGCTTCTCGCCTCTGAGTCGCTGAGAGATGTGACAGTCACATAGTCATCATCTATCACGAGGGAGACGACATTGCATGACTTTCCTTTGAGCTTGGCCTTGTTGGTTTCCTATTGCTCATCTTTGACAATATCTAAGTGGACTCACATGATTTCTCCAGACTCTGTCATGATTGGGATGAGGCCCTTTGCTTTCTGTTGTTCAGCCATAGGGTTGATGACATCCAATCTTGCCTCAGGGATAGGGACCAATCCGTCTTGGACAGTCATCTTTAGGAATGTCCTAAAGTTAAGAGTCACCATATTGGCAGTGACTTTCTTTTTTTCTAATTTGAGAGTCAGAACTCCGGCGTCTACCAGGGCTTGGATCTTGTCTTTGAGGACATAGCACCTGCTAGTAGGGTGATGTACCATCCTATGAAAGAGGCAGTAATTTGGATCATTTGTATGCCTCACTTCATTAGGTCACCGAGCTTCAGGTAACTTGAGTTTATTACCCTTGTGTAGCAAATGGAAGATTGCTACTACCTGCTCCTCTTTGAAGAAGTACACATTTGGTGGGAATTTAAATTCCTGATTGCCATTGGTGTTATTCTTCTGCTTCGGTTGTGTCGTCCCTGATAGCTCAATGACTATGGTTTTCTTCACCTTTGATTGAGAAGATTGAGCTACATTGTGCCCTTTGGTGTTAACCCCCAGTTATTCTTAGGGACTGAGGGCTTAAACTTTTAGCTGATTTCTCAGCTATCTCAGCTTGCTCAACAAGCTTCTTCAATGTATGGACTTTGACTGCTCACATACGAACTTCTATTATGTTTAAGAAGTTATACTTGAAAATCACCTAGAGGGGGGGTGAATAGGTGATAATACTAATCAATGGACAAATTAAAAATTAAGATGTAACAATCACCCAACAAGATTCACAAGATGAATGAAAGCAAGTAAATATGGCAATGATGATGATAAGCAAGTAATAAGTGCAAGAATGTAAACCAAACGCAAACACAAGGATATGTTATCGAGGTTCGAGCACCCAGCTCTACTCCCCGCCTTCCCCAGAAGGATTCTAGCTACTTCCACTATCACAAAGAAATCACAATTACACCGGAGTACCCAACTCCACAATCTCAATTACAAGCAATTTCTGAGTAGTCGAAAGACCACAAACTCTCTCTTTCAAAAGTCTCTTCCCTTACAAAAGGTCCTTAGAGAACAATGAGTAGGAATGAAGCTCTTGTTGTAAGTGAAGAAAGAAAAATAAATCAGAGAGTATTTCAAAAACCACTTCAGAAAATGAGAGAGAATTTTAGCACAAAAACTAAGAAACAAAGCTCTTTTGAATGCCTTAAACTTTTGAATTTTTCTTGAAAAAAATGTTGTAAACAATCTCTCCCCCAACACCCCTATTTATAGGAGAGGGCTAGGGTTAAGGGATAAAACATAATTAGGATTAATCAGAGAGTATTAGGTTTGAAATATATCCCTTAAACCAATTTTAAACACAAAAAGACAAAATTTAAAACAGCCCAGAAAATAGCCGTTTACTATTCAACGGCTAGTCCGGTCGACCGGTCGGTCGACCGCCTATACAAAAATAGAGTCGTTACAGGCAAACGGTCGACCGCCCGGTCGACCAAACAAACCCGAAGCAAAGCCATAACAGTCAGGTCGACCGCCCGGTCGACCGGCAAACATGCACACTGATACGTGCATCTGCCAGAACCTCGGTCGACTAGTCCGATCGACCGGACAAGACTGACACAGGCACGGTCGACTGTTGCGGTCGACCGGCTCAGGTCAAAAGTCAAGTTTAAAACACAATTTTGAAAAGACTTTGATTTTTATGAAAAATATTTAAATAGTACTAAGTATAAAACATAAAAATTGATTTGTAGGCAGAGGATTTTGTATCAAAATATTTTTGTACATTTTATAGAAAATCATCTTAGAAACAATATGTGCGCAAAAACGTGTGTGATTGAGCTTCAAACCTATCCATCATTCTTTAACAAAATTCTAAACCTATAAAACTAAAAACAAATCTTGTTGAGCAATCTTCAAGTCTTGAGCCATGCTATGCCTTGCTAGAGCCCCTTCTTCTATGTTCCTTCCTTGATATGCAATATGCCTTCTTTGCTTCATGAAACCTAGAAGTTGTTGCAATAGCTAAGCAATGGCCTCCAAATATGGTACTAACCTGAAACTTATCTTAAACAAACTCATTAGTATCAAATAGCACTAATTTGGTTTGTCATCATCAAAACTCAATAAATGGAGAGTGTAACCTTTTGGGCCAACAATCTCCCCCATTTTGATGATGACAAAACAAATAGGCTACAAGATAAAAATATAGGGGAGGAGAAAACTCCCCCTCAAATTATGCTATATAAAGAAAACATTTAAACTCAAAACACAAGAATTCGTTGAAAACATAAAACATATATTCTCTTGATACCAATTTAAACCAATTGAAACAATAATGAAAATCACATACTAACAAAACACAAGAATTCTCAAAACGCATGAAAACAAAACAAGACAACAAAAACATATATAAACTCATATAAACTCATATGGAACCAAGACCATATAAATTTATTTTTATCATGCACTAACTTATTCTCCCCCTTTTTGTCATACATCAAAAAGGGTTAGGAATCACATGTTTAATCAATAATACAAACATTAAGTTCTCCACAAATAAACGAAAATCTAGCAAAATCAAGAGGTTTAGTGAAAATATCGGCTAGTTGCAAATCCGTAGAAACATAATCAATATCTATATCTCCTTTCTCAAAATGATCTCTAAGAAAGTGATATCTAATCTCAATGTGCTTGGTCTTACTATGTTGATTTGCATTCTTAGTCATGTGTATAGTACTAGTATTATCACAAAATATTTTTATATGATCAAAATGCAAATCAAAATCAAGGAGAGTATGTTTCATCCAAAGGACTTGTGCACAACAAGCCCCCGCGGCAACATACTCCGCCTCGGCGGTTGAGAGTGCTACGGAATTTTGTTTCCTAGAGGACCATGAAACAAGACAATTACCAAGAAATTGACATGTCCCACTAGTACTCTTTCTATCTACTCTACAACCCGCATAGTCGGCATCCGAATAACTCGTCATTGAGAAATCTCCGATTTTCGGATACCATAGACCCATCCCAATAGTGCCCTTAATATTACAAGTAGGTCTTTGAGATTCTGGAGAAGTGTGCCGATAGGAGTCTGGTCAGCGCGCGACCACTTTGTCCCTTTGACGATGCGAGCGATGAGATTCCCTTCTCGCCTGGTTCGGGAAATCGGAGAACAGAAGGTTGGTAGAACCCTCTTGTTGCTTCTCAAAACTGCCTTCGCTTAGGAATTCCTTCTCACCTGGTTCTGAAAATTTCTTGAGAGGAAGGAAGGGATTAGGGTATCAGCACCCTGATTAGAGAAGCAGTTCTCCAAAGTCTCTGATTTCTTAGAAGCAAGAGACTAGATCTCTGTTTGTGCGCGGTGCGTCCTCTGGAGAAGTCTGCCGTCTCTCTGGAGCGTTCCTCATGTGTTCTCTCCTTGTGCCCCTGGTAGGCTATTTATAGGGAGAGCAGGGGTATAATTGTCCCTTGAAAACAGATTGAATCAAATCTGTTCAAATCTGTAAAGTAGCATTGCTGCGAGGCTAGAATCAGCTTCTGCAAAGCTAGAAATAGCAGGTCGGTTGATCCTCTTGATCTGTTTTGATCCTTTACATATAGTTGGAAGATTTTCTTTGAACCTCTTACTCGTTTTAGGAGAGTCAAGAGATTATGGCAATCAATTACCAAATTTGATCTCAGATTTGATCTCAATCCTGATTAGATTTGATCTTATCTGGAGATTTAATTGGTCAAAGGTTGACCATGACGGACCCGCAGCGGCGATGCCCGTGTCGATCTCAGCCGAGCTGGAAGGCGCATGTGGCGAAGTAAAAAAAACAGCTCTTTAGCGGAGCTAGATACCGTCTGTAGCGAAGCTACCGAACATCTTTCTGCGCAGTTGCGTGTGACTTCAAGCGAAACTAACTCTTTGCGGTGTTAACTAAGTACTTCAGGCGAAGCTATAAGTTAGCTTCCTGGCGGAGCTGTGAATGGCTTCAAGGCGAAGTTGGATGATCTTAGCCTCTCAAGCAAGCTGTCTCTTTGGGCTCATGTGATGCTAAGTGCTAGCATCTTAGACCTGCTGAGGTCCGTTTAGAGACAATCTGGGCTTACGTCTGATCAGTAGGGTACAAGTTGCTGCTTTGTCCCTCGGAGATGGGTGAAAACTGGTCGTCAGCTTATCTGTTGTTTGTCTTTTGTAAATGTCAACAAGTACAGAACTGATCGTCAGCTTGTCTATCGCTTGTCTTTTGTAAATGTCAACAAGTTTAGACATTGTTCGGATCAATCAGCCTATCTTTCACTTGTCTTTTGTAAATGTCAACAAGTTTAGACATTGTTCAGGCCAGTCAGAATCTTGTCTTTTTTAGAGTGTCAACAAGACCCCCTTCAAAATTTTCGAAAGTCTGCAATGGCTCAGACTTTGAAATACTTTGAATTGCTTTGATCGGTGGTATGTGAAGTACGAACATCGCCATGGTGGTTGAGTTAAGCTTTGCTTTTAATCCTGCTTTGGGATAGATTCGCCAAAGAATCATATAGATTCGCGACTCTGAGTAGCTTTGCGTCTGGGTAGCTTCGCATCTGGGTAGCTCCGCGTCTGAGTCTCCCGGAATAAGTTCGCTTTGGAATGTTGTTCCTTTCCCGAGGTCAACTGCTTTCGGCCAATCACGAGAAGGATTGCTCCTTTTTCGAGGTTAGAATAACCTCTCTTGCATTAATCGAGGGAGATCATTCCTCCTTTGGGCATTTTCGAAGGAGAATATTCCCTCCTTGCACGGTTTCAAGGGAAATTGTTCCCTTTTTTCAAGGCTCAATAAATGCCTTTATGAAGGAGATCATTTCCTCCTTGCACGGTTTCGAGGGAAACCATTCCTTTCCTCAAGACGTAATAAATGCCTTAAATGCGCTTGCGCTTCCATGCTTGAAGTGGCAGTGCTCAGGCCATGAGACTTATAAATAGGACACCTAAGGTCCTCTGAAGAGAAGTGGTCTGCTCTTCTCTTCTCTTGGTTATTGGAGAGAGATACTCAGATCTCTGAACTAGTAAGGATGCCCACTCTGGTTATTACCCGGCCAAGGACCGTAGGTCTCGGTCATCCTGAGACTTCACTAATAGACTGAGCACTTTTAGGGAGTTTAACTCCCTTAATTTAGCTTTAACAGCTTCCTCAGGGATTGATTTCCCTTGTCCTTTGTTTGTATTGGACTGATCTGCAGAGAAAGGTTTCAGCTCAGCTTCCTAGCGAAGCTATCTTTTGAACAAAGGAAAATCATTGCATGCTTGTTAAGTTCGCCATTTAGGTAAAACTTGGGACTTAGTCTCTCCAAGGTTGAGCCAGTCTTGCCATATTGGTGGGGCTAAGACTGCATCCCTCAGGGTCAGTCTGGCTTAGCCATATAGGCGAGGCTAGGACTTGGCTTATGCTAAGCTAGCCCATCATCACTGTGCAAGCGAGGCTATCCTCTGCTTAACTGAAACTGAAATCTATTGTTAAACTGCAACTGAATCGGATTTAAATTGCTTCGCCCAAAGGAATTTGACTTAGCGTTTTACTTTTGCAGCTTTTCCTTTGATTTACTGCTAACTTATTTCAGTTTGCATTGTAGTGAGCTATGTTCGCCAATCTTGTGACTTGATGAAAGAGACCAGAAAGTTGCCTCTTGCTTTTCCAGTTGAAACTTTAAATCCTAAGCAGGAGGAACAACTCGGGTAGCTGATGTGTGTTCCCGGAAGAGGTTGGCAGTTGCTTATCCGAGATGATCCACTTCGAGACGAGGCTGGTAGTCGCTTATCCGAGATGATCGACTTTGGGAAAGCGGACGTCACCTCTAAGGTCTAGAATCCTTCCATTGCCAATTTTCATCAAAGAAGATCCAGCCTTTTGGTGGCAATCGGTCCTTCGTCAATTTTGATTACGGAAGGTTCAACTTCCTGGTGGCACCATCTGCCATTATGCGAAGATTACGGCCTTGTGCAGGAGGAAGGCCTTTCTGAAATCACCTAGAGGGGGGTGAATAGGTGATGGCTATATGATAATGGCAATTATGCGGAATTTAAAAAATTTAACTCTAAACAATTAGCACAATACAATATTTCTTGCAAGTAAAAGACAATGTAAAATTGCAAGTAATAAAAGAGATAGAGTTAGAAGAATTTGAGCAAACGCAAACACGCCGATATGTTTCCGAGGTTCGAGCCACGCTCTACGTCCCCGCCTTCACACTTGAAGGATTTCCACTATTGAGGATCCCACCGGATCAACAATACAAGGACAACACTTGTCCGTCTCCCGTGATGACACTTCACCACCTTGAGCTCACTAGCTCGCCTTGAGGCCGATGCCTCTACAACTTCACTCAATTACAATGGAAGTGATCACACTTGATCACTTTACAAAAGAGCTCACTAAGCACAATCCTAGAACCAAATAGGAGACTTAGAGTATGGGATTGTGTAGTGTAAAACAAGAGAGAAGTAGAGGAATAGGCTCCAAGTAAGGTGTATGGAATTTTGGCTTTGGAGAGAAAAATCTTTTCTAAACTTAAACTTTGGAAATCTTGAAAACTCTTGTAAAAACTCTTGATATTCTTTTTAAAATTGTTCGTCATGTCACTTGAAGTGACTACCTATTTATAGGGGTCAAAAAAACTGCTCAAGAGATTCGTTGGAGACAAATCCCTAAAGTCAAAGAGTCAGAAAATATAGCTGTTGAGTCTGTCAGAATTTTTGACAGAGTGCCGGTCGACCGGGTCGGTCGACCGCCAACGGTCAAAAATCCGACCGTTGGGGCTCACCGGTCGACCGGGTCGGTCGACTGGCAATTTCCAGAGAGTAGCAGGTTTGGGCCGGTAGGGTGGCGGTCGACTTCCGGTCGACCGATACGCACATGCACAGTTGTGCATGTCGGTCGAGTGCCGGTCGACTGCCGGTCGACCGGGCACTGTGAGTTCTGTAAAAATAGAACTTACAGACCTGGACAAATTTTGGATTTTGGTTTTGGGTCTTGGGTTAAATACTTTGGTCTTGAAAAATCATAGAGTATGAGCATGTGTCATACTACTATCAAGGTAAAATACTTTGATAAAAAAAATCTTTTGATAAAACTTGATTTTCCATAAAATGTTTTTCCAAAAACTAGTCTTTCTAAAATCGTATTTCCAAAATAAATATGTTTATATAAAAGCTAAGTTGGAAATGATTTAGAAAGTCTTTTTGAAGCCATAAACCACTCTAGAAAATGTGTGTGTGTGATATCCCATATCTCTACTTCTACTATTTAGTTTTGACAAAATATCTAAAATGAAAATAAACAAAATACAAATCTTGGATTCTTTAGCAAGTCTTGATCTTTTTCTTGAACTTTTCTTCAACGCAAATTCCGAAGCTTCCTATGTGCTTTAGCTTGGGAATGCAAATGTTGGGCAAACTCCAAAAGTGTGAGTCTTTTAGCGGAGTCGTCAAAATCTGTTTCTTGAACCTGAAATACTTTTAAACAAGACTATTAAATACATAACTAAATACGTTTTGCTATCATCAAAATAACCGGGATAATGGCCTTTGGGCCAACAATCTCCCCCTTTTTGATGATGGCAAAACATATGTAGTTATCACAAGATATTTGGGTAGAGTCTTCAAATGAAGCTCCCCCTCAACACAAGCATATATAAAAATCATACTCAGGCATATTATCACAATTGATAAATCATAAACATCATATATCCATGCCCACAGAAAATATCAACTACTCATGTCATATCATAGATAAAAGGAAATGAGTCTCAACATGACATAAATACATAACACAAAAGATACATGTCCACAACACAAAAATAAAAGGTGTCCAACACAACAAAATAAGTCAAGTACATAACAAAATAACAAAAGTGTCACAACAAAATATCTCTCTCTCCAAATATCTCTCCCCCTTTTTGACATCATCAATAAAGGGGAGGTCACTCATCAGCGTCAACAGCAGCATCACTCAGTGGCCTCGTCATCCTCCTCCTCGTCATCACCAGAGGCCTCAGCCATCGTCTGATCATCACCATCATCTGAGGAAGAAGAGGAATCTACCTCCTCTGTATCCAAGGCATCAACTCTGGGGCGCGGTGGTGGAATAGAGACGCGAGCTCTGGGAGGGAAAGGAGGACCAGTGGCAGGGAGTCGACGAGCACCCGGAGTCCCATCAGGAACGACCAAGCCGAAGTGAGTGAAAAGAGTCTGAAACTGAACGTCCATGAATCTCATGGAGTCAGTGATACAAGATATGTCGTTTCGGATCTCAGCCCGAAAAGCAGCCTCACGCTCAGCACGTGCGTCCAAGTCTGCACGAAGTGCTGTATCTCGCTGCTCGACCCAGGCCTGATGTGCCTCGATCTGAGAGCGGACCCCCGAAAGGATATGATCCTGAAAGTCTGGAGGGAATACAGGGGCTGAAGCTGGAGCAGGATCAACAGGAGGAATAGGTGGTGGTTGCACAGGTGCGTGTCTACGCAACTGAGCTTCCATCATCTTCAAAGCAGCAGCATTGAAATCAGATGAGGGTTTTGAAGGGGCTTGACCAGAGAAATCAAAATCTAAAGCCCTGAGAAGATGGGTAATGAGCATGCCGTAAGGCAGACTCCTACCAGCAGTGCGAATCTGATCACAACACATATGAGAGGCGATAACTCGAGGGAAATTTATCTTAATGCCTTTAAGGAGGCAGTAGATAATCAAAGGAACAGGACCTCGAGCATGACTGAATTCACCAGATTTAGGCACGATATTATGAAAAATAATCTTAGCAAGGACTTGAGATTGGAGGGAATACTGACTCACAATCTCATTCCTCACCAAGTCGGGATTGTCATCCTGGTGAATGAGAGTGGATGCGGTGAGTGACGACTCACCCTCCGGATATTCTGAAAAATCATGAAGGTCATGGAATAAACATCTACTCCATCAGTGGAAAGATGAAGAATCCTAGCAAACTGACCTAGGGAAATATTTATATCCCTACCCATCACACGAGAAGTGATCCGGTTCCCATTAAATTCGAAGTTGGCATAGAAATATGGAACCAAGGATGTGTATACCTTCTCCCTGATGGAAAGGAAATCCACAAGGTTGTTGGTACGGAGTATGTGGGGGATATCAAGGTGTTCAAAGTCATGGATAGCCACATACCTACCCGAAATTGTGTTCCTAGGGGCTAGATGAGTGTAACGATCAGAGGCAAGATCGTTACGCAACAAGGGATCAGTCCTAGGGGCTTGAGAGGAGGATTGGGCAATGCCCTTTCCCTTCTCAGAACGATGTCTTTTAGGAGGCATGACAAAAATCAAATTTTTAGGGGTTTTGGCACGATCTAGATGACAATAAACCTAAAATAGAGACAATGGAACAAATATATATAAGCTAGAAGTGGAATTTGAAGTAAAAATCGGATTTTTTTACCTTGTTGAAATTTTCGAAACCCTAGCTGAAAATCCCGAAATCCTGAAGATCTGATGGATGGATCTCTTTGAAATTGTAGATCTGGATTAGGAGGGAGAAGTATGAGATGGGTTTTGAAAGAATTTAAGATCAGATGGATGGATTGAGAGTTGGGAATTTTTGAGAAGAGGTGCTCCTGCGGTTCGCTGAGAGAGAAATGAGAGAGTGAGAGAAACAGTGAAGAAAAAAGTCCAAATATAAGCCAGAATTCGACGATCGGTCGACTGGGGTTAAGGGCCGGTCGACCGAAAAGATACAGAGAGTCACGCACTCGGATCGGTCGACTGGTCCTATAAAACAGTCGACCGGTAGCAGAAATAAAAATCCAAAATTTTCTCTCAGGCAGCGCCGGTCGACTGGGGTTAGGGTCCGGTCGACTGGTGCTGTCTGAAAATCTGCTACCAGATTCTGACCCAGAAAAAATTTTAAAGAAAAATTATAACAAATAAAATATGATATATTATAACATACAGGGATACAACAACCAGTTTTAAAAATCTTCTTTTAGTGATCACATCAACAAAAACTTCACACAAAATGTTTTAATTTTATTTTACAAATTTAAACAAAGATTTAAAGATGTTGAAGCCGAATACCCAGTGACGGGTTCTGAACTTCATCCTCTTGATTCCTCTTGAATGAGTTGAGGTGCGCAATTGCCATCTTTAAGGTATTTGTTTAAACAAGAAATTTTGATTATTAATTTATACTTTTGAAAAATAGTATATACATATAGATACACAAAAATATGGACATGTGGACAAATATGACATAAGGCATAAAAATACAAGATATGAAAATTAACGCAAGGCATGTACACAACATGATAGAAAAGTAGTTCTATATAGGCATGTATCAATGGAATACAAAAGCAAACTATCAATTCTATACACATGTATACATTACCAAAAATCAACAACTATTTTAAAATGGAGATATTACCAATTTAAGGGCAATCTCCAAAAATAGGTGCCTCCACGATAGCGATGCAAGCTAGATTTGAACTTTGAGCTTAGTTGCATCTACCACCCGGGCACCGTCTCCCCCTAAGTCTTGGAGGAAGTAGATCCACCTGTATCACCTACATTTGGAGGATCTTTTGGTACCCAAATCTTTGAGGGTCCTTTGGGTTAGTACCGGGGCGAACCCAAACATATTTATTATTAACATTATTTTTAGCATAACAAAACTTTTCTAAATGGCCTTTGCGGCCACAATGAGTGCAAACATAAATTCTACCACTACTATACATGTATGCATGCTTATGTGTGTGCGCATGTTTCCGTGCATGTGTATGTGTATGAGATGTATGTTTCCCTTGGGGTACTCCCTTAGGAAATTTAGATGCTATCTTTTTCAAATCAAAAGCATAACTTTTTAAATTTGAGTCCAAAGCTTCAACACGTTTTTGGATCTCAACAAAATCATTTTTATCAATTGAAACTATGGGGGTTTTACCCTTATTTGCAAGTTTATATTTATCAAAATCATTTTTCAATTTTCCAAAAGAGCTAGATAAAACATCCTTTTCTTTAACAACTATTTCAACTTTATATTTTAAAGCTTCATTTTCTCTTTTTAATTTCTTATTTTGAGATTGGGAAATCTCATACCTATTTTGCAATTCTTCAAAAAAATGTGCAAGCTCATCCATAGTTAACTCATCCTCATCTAAAGAGTTTTCGAGAGTTACCATAGGTGTGTCCTCCCCATGTGCCATGAAGCACATGTGCGCGGCGTCGACTTCCTCTTCGGATTCCGACTCCGTGTCATCCCAAGTAGCCACCATTGCCTTCTTCTTTCTTTGCCCGTTCTTGGATGTGGTCGCTTGTAGAGCGGGGCAATCGGCAATGAGGTGACCGATCTTCTTGCAATGAAAGCAAGGACCGGGTTCTTCTCTTTTTCTTTCAAATCTCCCTTGAGGTTTCCCTCGCCGGAAATTGCTTTGTCTTCCCTTCTTGTAGAACATCTTGCCCACCTTCCGGATGAGCATGGCGAAGTCTTCATCGCACTCGTCCGATGAATTATCCTCGTCTTGAATTGTTGGAGCGGCTTTGAAGGCTATTGATTTCTTCTTGGGTGCCTCCCTTTCTTCTCGTACCTTCATCTCCATCTCATGTGTTTTGAGATTTCCGATGAAGCCGGAGAAGTCCATCTCCTCCTTGTCATTTAGTTCCTTGAGGGTTGTCGCCTTGACTTCCCAAGCTTTGGGAAGAGCTCGAATCACCTTCCTTATCTTTTGATCGTTATCAATCTTGTCACCTAAGGAAGAAAGAGCATTAGTTATTTTTGTAAAACGGGTGAGCATGTCATCAATGCTCTCATTATCAAACATATAAAAGTTCTCATATTGAGAACGTAGCAAGTCAACTTTGGCTCTCTTGACTTGAGACGTTCCCTCATGAGTCACAATGAGTATGTTCCAAACCTCAAATGCGGATTTACAATTTATTATGCGTGCAAGGTCATCTTCATTCAATGCTTGGGTCAATGCATATTGTGCCCTAGCATTAGCCTCATAGTCTTTGGAAGTATCCTCGGACCATGTGCTCTCATCACTAGTGGGTTCAATAAAATCTTTGGTAATGGCCCTAGCTACCCTAACACCTAAGGATTTCAAAAACAAGTTCATCTTGACTTTCCAAATAGGAAAGTTCAAGCCATCAAATTTGGGAGGGGATTTAATGCTAGAAAAGTCCATGGATGCCATGAATGCACAAGCAAGTAAAATGCAACAAAAAACAACAAGCAAATATATAGCCAAATGAAAGATCTCCCTAAGGTGGTTAAACCGAATCTAGGGTTAGGCTCTGATACCAATTGAAATCACCTAGAGGGGGGGTGAATAGGTGATGGCTATATGATAATGGCAATTATGCGGAATTTAAAAAATTAACTCTAAACAATTAGCACAATACAATATTTCTTGCAAGTAAAAGACAATGTAAAATTGCAAGTAATAAAAGAGATAGAGTTAGAAGAATTTGAGCAAACGCAAACACGCCGATATGTTTCCGAGGTTCGAGCCACGCTCTACGTCCCCGCCTTCACACTTGAAGGATTTCCACTATTGAGGATCCCACCGGATCAACAATACAAGGACAACACTTGTCCGTCTCCCGTGATGACACTTCACCACCTTGAGCTCACTAGCTCGCCTTGAGGCCGATGCCTCTACAACTTCACTCAATTACAATGGAAGTGATCACACTTGATCACTTTACAAAAGAGCTCACTAAGCACAATCCTAGAACCAAATAGGAGACTTAGAGTATGGGATTGTGTAGTGCAAAACAAGAGAGAAGTAGAGGAATAGGCTCCAAGTAAGGTGTATGGAATTTTGGCTTTGGAGAGAAAAATCTTTTCTAAACTTAAACTTTGGAAATCTTGAAAACTCTTGTAAAAACTCTTGATATTCTTTTTAAAATTGTTCGTCATGTCACTTGAAGTGACTACCTATTTATAGGGGTCAAAAAAACTGCTCAAGAGATTCGTTGGAGACAAATCCCTAAAGTCAAAGAGTCAGAAAATATAGCTGTTGAGTCTGTCAGAATTTTTGACAGAGTGCCGGTCGACCGGGTCGGTCGACCGCCAACGGTCAAAAATCCGACCGTTGGGGCTCACCGGTCGACCGGGTCGGTCGACTGGCAATTTCCAGAGAGCAGCAGGTTTGGGCCGGTAGGGTGGCGGTCGACTTCCGGTCGACCGATACGCACATGCACAGTTGTGCATGTCGGTCGAGTGCCGGTCGACTGCCGGTCGACCGGTGATTGAGGCTAAACCTGCACACAAAATACGAGATTATAGAACTTAAGAGAGAATATGTGCAAGTGCTCAATTCTTCCGCTATAGCAAGTGGCTATGCGGGTCGTGATCCACAAGGAGGGTTTGCGATGGAAGCTTTACGTGTCTTTATTGAAATCGTTAAGAAAAAGAAAGTTTTGTTTTTTTAAAGTTATGAAAGTGAAAAAGAAAGTTATATTAAAGTTAGAAGAAAGTGGAAGAATGAGAAGTTGGAGAAATCAGAAAACAATGAAGCGAATATGTACAAATGAAGTGGAGAAAGAAATGATTTGGAAGAGATGGTAAAAGTGATTTAATTTACAGAAATGAACGAAAAGAAATAAAAACTTACCTTCTTTTCACCAAAAGCTTACCTTGAGTTCTTAGCTACGATGTTACCTTGAATTGGAGGCATTCAGCGCATAGCCCATAAGAGTCGAGTGTTGGTCTCTTCCACATTACATCATCAAGATACGCAAGCATGAAATGATACAGAGAGACTCACAATTCCATCGTCATGAGCTATCGGTGGCACTCGCAAAGGCAAGGCTCTTTCGATGCTTTAGACTCACTTGGAAGACAGTTGTACCAAAAAGAAAGGTAAAGTAGAAAAGAAGAAGAAGAAGAAGACTAAATAGAAGTACATACACAAAAAGAACATCGATTCGATTCCATTACAATCAAAGAAAAGAAATAAGTCTTACACCGGTGTCACTCCAGCTCAAGCTTCAGTCTTGTTCTTCGATGCAAGTCGATCTCCTCTGAATTACATAAATGAAACCTAAAATTACATAAAAAGAAAGATTAAAAATCTAAACTAAGAAATGAAAACTAAGCTAAATCTTAATCTCTGCATTGGCGTCCCTTTTGCCTTTGAGTGCAGGTATTTATAGGAGAAATGGAGAGGGTAGAGGTGGATATTCAGTTCTGATCTGCAATTTGTTGGCGTGTTGATTGCTGAATATCACTTAACAACTGACAGAATTAGAAATAATGATCAACATAAGAGTTGTAGCTCTATCAGTCTGTTTTCTGGATCATCTTGAATCATCAGAATTGAGATTCTGTAGCAAAAGTTATGATTCGAATACTAAAATGTATCCAGTCAGAATCTGAATCAAACTTGCTTGATCTTTGCTTCAACCGATCGATTCTGAGAGGATTCTTCTCAACCAGTTTTCAACTTCTTGATTTTGCCCTGATTTACTGAGTGTGAATTAATTCTGATTTAATTCAGAATTTTGGTGGGCTTTGGGCTCATTTCTCTTCATCTCCTTAAAGAATGGGCCTGCAAATAAATTAAGCAATTAATTAGGACAATACAGGCTTTTATTCTAAAATAAGTATGGAAATATGATATTAAATATGCAACATTAGCGACCAATCATACCCCCATACCTATCTTTTGCTCGTCCTCAAGCAAAACAACTAAACTATACTAAGGATTATTAGACCACTTTCGCAGGTCGCGCGATTGCACTGAGCATGTGCAACAAGCCGTTAAACCTCTAGGTTCCCCCTAGAGGACGAGTTTTGTCTCGTGAGGGTTTTCAGCGGATTGCACCCACAAAATCCATAAAGAAAGGGAAATAAAGAGTTAGTATTTTCGAAAAGCATTTTGAAAGAGAAAAATATTTGAAATATGATTGTAAGATCTAAGCAATCTATAAGTTATAGGAAAACCGAATCTTTCATTCCTAAACTTAGTCTCTATTCAAAAATTTGTTATCAATCAAAGTAAGGAGTCAAATTGTACTTCTCATCTAGTCTATTACTTTACCCTAAGTCATATGCACCTTGTGATTGTGAAAATTTTGATTAAGGGTTCATTAACTCTAACTCTTATGCCTTATTTATTTATATATATACTTTTTTTTGTGGTATTATTCCTTAGTTCTATTAGACTTTCTAATCTGCCTATGTAACGAGCCTCTAATCGATGACTCCCAAACCAAACGGTCTTAGGGCACCAGGTGAGAAGACACCCCTAGGACTTAAGGACTCGAGCAGACAAGGCCACAAAACTAAGGATTTTATTATATGAACCTCTTTTAGGCGTGAATACTCATGCTTTATTAGGCACAGACACCCAGCTTAATCAGAGGATCTAATCATCTTTCGCATAAATACTAAGGCTTGCTTAGGCCAAAGCACCTAGCTAATCAACAATTAGACTTATTCATTATTTTTTTTTCAAACTTATCTAATTATCTTTCGCATAAATACTAAGGCTTGCTTAGGCCAAAGCACCTAGCTAATCAATAATTAGACTTATTCATTTATATATATATATATATATTTTTTATAAGGCATAAGAATCTTTGTTTTTGAACCCTAAGTGTGTAAGTGTATGAAGTATGCATATTTCCTCAAGGTAAAGATCAAGACTAAATTACTTTGACAAATTATCTTCCTAACCCTAAAAATCAAACAAATTATCTTATTTTGACTAAGTATAAGAAATCCTAATTTGGATTTTCCTATTCCTTAAAATTAACTTAATTTCTTACAAAAATAAGTCAAAATATTGTTTCTATTTTTCAAAAAGTTTTTTTAAAAGTAAAGAATAATGTCAATTTTTTTTTTAAAATTTTTTTTTTTTAAAGAAAAAGAAAAGTTATGTTAGACCCTCCCCCACACCTATCTCATGCATTGTCCTCAATGTATGAATTAATGCATAGATGCATGAAAAAGAAGAAAGGGAAGGAAAATGGTTACCTTAAGGTGGTGGTTCCGGTGGTGGTCTGATTGGTCCACGAAACGCGGCCCAATCAACTTTTCTTGGGTCTCAGAGGAACCCACCAGCACAATCTTTAATATGACCCACTAAAAAGATAAATTCATTAAGAATTTTTATTAAAAATTTAACCCCATCTAATTTCCAAATTCCATAATTGATTTCGGAGTCAAATTTGTCAACCACCTCGTCCCAGAATGGAGTATGAAATGATAGAACAGTTGACTTGAACTCAGGAAAGACAGGAACTAATACCGACTCAGGAAGGTGACTTAAGTCAAGTAAAGGTTCAGGAGTCGAAATAGGTTCAGAAATTGGGTCCAAGTCAAGAAATTGAAGCTCCAGCCCACATGTATTTTCTAATAATGGAATGTGACTTAATGTGGGTGATTCCAGTTCATGAATGATAGGTGGAGGAATCAAAACTGACTCTAAAACATTACTCAAGTTTGGTAACACAACAGGAGTCAAGATTGATTCAGAAAGTTGAACTGGATCACAGATATGAGAATCTAGGTCACATATCTTATTGACTTCAATATCAAAAAATTGAGAACTTGCCAATTTGTCAATAGGATCTTCAAGAGTGTATAATTGGTCAAGTTCAATATGATCCTCACAGATGGGTGATTCAATTTCATTATGGATTGGTACAGGATCCAATGTTGACTCGGGGAAAAGATCGAAATCAGGTGAAGATACCGGAGTCATAATCGAATCAGGAAATGGAATTGAATCACTAAGTTGGGGTTCAGGATCATAATCATTTTCAAGTTCTATTTCAGGGAAAGGAAAACTAGCCAAACTATCAATATCTTTTTCAAAATTTGGAGTTTGGGTAAGTTCAAATGGTTGTTCTGAAATAAAATCTTGATTTCCAAAACAACATGACTCTTTGGCTCTAACAGAATGGTAAGTGACATCAGGACGGTGGGAACGCAGAGATTCGACCATCATATCTATGTCACGATTTCTAGCATTTTGCGCATGAGTCATGGCTTCTAGCATCTTTTCATAATTGATGGGTTCATTGTTTTGTTGAAAAGATGAAGAGTTGTTTTGGAAGTGATAATGAAATTGTGAGTCCATCAGATTTTGTGATTGTTGTTTGGACTCACGCATACTCCGTTCCAAAATTGATGGTTTTCTATTTTGGACTGGTGGAACTGAGTATGACTCTTGAAAATATTGTGGACTAGGTGGAGAAGGAGGACAAGTTGGTTGGAAATTATGCTCGGGGAGGTGAATCCCCACTGACTCGGTGAAGAGTTGAAATCATTATGGAAATTATAGTTATTAGATGGGGGGTATGGGTCATATTGATTCGGATAAGACCAATCCGGCACACTAGGTTGGTCAAAGTTATGATATGCCGGGTTGGTAATATCCGAAAATGAAGTCGGTGTGTAATATGGATTATTATTGTAGTTGAAAAAATTATTATTATAGTCCATATCACACAATAAAATACAAACAAAGAAAAACAAACAAATAAACAAACAAAAAGAAAGAAAAAATTCTAGCCTAAGTTAGGGTAGACTTAGGACCTAGACGACTCCTAACTGGTTAGACTATCCACGGGAGGTCTAATGTAGACTTTAACCACAAGCTAATCAGCCAGGTCAGGGCAAGGTTGGTGGGAGGTTTTCCGTCAAAGACGTTCCTTAATTAAATAACCACCAACCTTCGGGCTTTCGACCCTCAATCCCTTTCCTAGACACTGATTTTGCAGGAGTTAGATTCCAACATTTTTCCCCTTAGGATAATCTCCTAATTGAGTCCGAGATGTCCCTAGGGCCAACGTCTACTCAATTTTAGTTAGGCTTGGGTTAGTGAGTGCTTGGAATATGATTTTTGGGCTAAGGAAGGGTGATTAAATCCCCACCTTATCTTGTTATGGGTTAGTGCCCTTAAAATAATTTTGTGCAAGTGTACAAGCTATATAAATAGGAATCACTTAAAGCGATATAGACAACCAAGAAGTGAGTCCTATGCTAAATGCAATGCATACGTACCTTGCTTCCAGCACTCTTCAACAGTAAAAGAAATGAATTGAAAAGACACGTGCCTAAATGCAAACGTCTAATCAATTTTTAACTTTTGCAACAAACTTTTTACTGTTGATTATTAGCAGGTTTATGTGATGTCAAGTAGGAAATAAATAATTGCAGAGAACTATAATTTGCAAAGCAAGCAGCCTGCAAAAACTTGTTAGTAGTCAACTCTGGATTGCGCGGATCTGCGGCTTTTGCCGCGTTTCCGCGGCAATTCAGAGGGTAATGGGTCTCTGCTTTTTATAGCAGAGGCCCAATACCACTTGTATGTCACTGCAATATTGATTTCCTGCTTTGCTTGCCCTGTAACCTGCAACAGAGAAGAAAATTCGTTTAGTTCTAAAAAATTTGCAATAAAAATTCAGATTTCAATAAAAACCGTTTTACCCTCCCCGGCAACGGCGCCAAAATTTGATTGAGGCTAAACCTGCACACAAAATACGAGATTATAGAACTTAAGAGAGAATATGTGCAAGTGCTCAATTCTTCCGCTATAGCAAGTGGCTATGCGGGTCGTGATCCACAAGGAGGGTTTGCGATGGAAGCTTTACGTGTCTTTATTGAAATCGTTAAGAAAAAGAAAGTTTTGTTTTTTTAAAGTTATGAAAGTGAAAAAGAAAGTTATATTAAAGTTAGAAGAAAGTGGAAGAATGAGAAGTTGGAGAAATCAGAAAACAATGAAGCGAATATGTACAAATGAAGTGGAGAAAGAAATGATTTGGAAGAGATGGTAAAAGTGATTTAATTTACAGAAATGAACGAAAAGAAATAAAAACTTACCTTCTTTTCACCAAAAGCTTACCTTGAGTTCTTAGCTACGATGTTACCTTGAATTGGAGGCATTCAGCGCATAGCCCATAAGAGTCGAGTGTTGGTCTCTTCCACATTACATCATCAAGATACGCAAGCATGAAATGATACAGAGAGACTCACAATTCCATCGTCATGAGCTATCGGTGGCACTCGCAAAGGCAAGGCTCTTTCGATGCTTTAGACTCACTTGGAAGACAGTTGTACCAAAAAGAAAGGTAAAGTAGAAAAGAAGAAGAAGAAGAAGACTAAATAGAAGTACATACACAAAAAGAACATCGATTCGATTCCATTACAATCAAAGAAAAGAAATAAGTCTTACACCGGTGTCACTCCAGCTCAAGCTTCAGTCTTGTTCTTCGATGCAAGTCGATCTCCTCTGAATTACATAAATGAAACCTAAAATTACATAAAAAGAAAGATTAAAAATCTAAACTAAGAAATGAAAACTAAGCTAAATCTTAATCTCTGCATTGGCGTCCCTTTTGCCTTTGAGTGCAGGTATTTATAGGAGAAATGGAGAGGGTAGAGGTGGATATTCAGTTCTGATCTGCAGTTTGTTGGCGTGTTGATTGCTGAATATCACTTAACAACTGACAGAATTAGAAATAATGATCAACATAAGAGTTGTAGCTCTGTCAGTCTGTTTTCTGGATCATCTTGAATCATCAGAATTGAGATTCTGTAGCAAAAGTTATGATTCGAATACTAAAATGTATCCAGTCAGAATCTGAATCAAACTTGCTTGATCTTTGCTTCAACCGATCGATTCTGAGAGGATTCTTCTCAACCAGTTTTCAACTTCTTGATTTTGCCCTGATTTACTGAGTGTGAATTAATTCTGATTTAATTCAGAATTTTGGTGGGCTTTGGGCTCATTTCTCTTCATCTCCTTAAAGAATGGGCCTGCAAATAAATTAAGCAATTAATTAGGACAATACAGGCTTTTATTCTAAAATAAGTATGGAAATATGATATTAAATATGCAACATTAGCGACCAATCAACCGGGCACTGTGAGTTCTGTAAAAACAGAACTTACAGACCTGGACAAATTTTGGATTTTGGTTTTGGGTCTTGGGTTAAATACTTTGGTCTTGAAAAATCATAGAGTATGAGCATGTGTCATACTACTATCAAGGTAAAATACTTTGATAAAAAAAATCTTTTGATAAAACTTGATTTTCCATAAAATGTTTTTCCAAAAACTAGTCTTTCTAAAATCGTATTTCCAAAATAAATATGTTTATATAAAAGCTAAGTTGGAAATGATTTAGAAAGTCTTTTTGAAGCCATAAACCACTCTAGAAAATGTGTGTGTGTGATATCCCATATCTCTACTTCTACTATTTAGTTTTGACAAAATATCTAAAATGAAAATAAACAAAATACAAATCTTGGATTCTTTAGCAAGTCTTGATCTTTTTCTTGAACTTTTCTTCAACGCAAATTCCGAAGCTTCCTATGTGCTTTAGCTTGGGAATGCAAATGTTGGGCAAACTCCAAAAGTGTGAGTCTTTTAGCGGAGTCGTCAAAATCTGTTTCTTGAACCTGAAATACTTTTAAACAAGACTATTAAATACATAACTAAATACGTTTTGCTATCATCAAAATAACCGGGATAATGGCCTTTGGGCCAACACTTTCGTGTCCAGTTGGTTTGGCTTGGAAGTAGATAGGACCACTTGTATGCCTTTTGAGCAAATGACTGTTGTATGAAACACAACCTTGATGTAATAGTATGAATGTACCTTCCCTTTTAAATCAATAAAAGTTCAGTTTCTGCTCATCTGATTTTTTTTTTTTTACTTCTCCTTCACTTGAATTGGTCCAGCGGAGCTAGACTTCATACGAAGTTAAAGACAAAATCCTTTCTGAATCATGAACGAGCTTCTAGCGAAGCTAGCATGAATTTTCCGCAAAGTTCGGACTATGCTTTTGGCGGAGCTAAGGCAGCTTTTTGGCGAAGTTATCGATACGTCGCGCTAAGTCAGCACTTAACTTGTGGAGGAGTTAGGCCTTAGTGGGGCTGAATCAGCGCTTCTCGGGAAGGCACTTTAGGCGCCGTTTCAAATTAATTTGAAACGACAGCCTGTGCTCTTTTCGAGGCATCATTTCAGGCGATCATCGGCCTATAAAAGCCCGATCGGGATGAGAGAGAAAGTCATCACTTCTCTTTGAATTTTCAGAGCATTTGACTCTTCTTCTTCTTCCTTCTTCTTTACTTGAGAATTCAAGAACCGCCACTGTTCTTCAATGGCTCCCAAGAGACGAGTGGGAAAAGAGGTCGCAACCTCTGCAACGGAGGGTCCTTCTCCTCCTCCGGTCATCGAACGACCAATCGCCGTTAGGGATTTTTCCCTTTTGATCAGAGATTGCCATCTCTCTCTTAAAGCCGATTTTTGGCTGTCTTTAAATGAATCCAGTATAATCAATCATGATCTTGTGATTTTAGGGAGTTCAATTCCCTGAATTTTCTTTGATTTCTTGATCGGGAATCCAAGAACTGAAGAGTTCTTCTTTAAGCTTCCAAGCGAAGCTATCCCTTAGGCGGTTCACATCCTGTTGAATGACAGGATGCGAAGCTGTCCTTTGAAATGTTAAGAACTTTAATGCCCTTAAAATAGTCTTTAGACCATAATACCCTTCTGACGAAGTTAGCCCTTAGGGCTTCGTCGCATTCTGTTGTTCGAGGCTAAGCTTCTAGAGCGAAGCTAACACTTGGATATTTTCCTACATCCTGCCTTCGAGTGGGATGCGGAGTTACGCTACAGCTACGAAGCTAAGCTTCAGGGCGAAGCTATCATCAGGCCAGCTTCGCTCGGAGAGCGAGGCTATGCCTTGTCAAATTTTGCTTTCTTGTTTTAGCCCTTGTTTGGCTGATGAACTAATCATAGTTTTTTTTTCCTTATTTTCGCAGTGCACTACACTCCTGGTCCTCTGAACAGTCTCTTCGGCACAGCCAGGGGGTTAGACGGCAATGTCAGCCTGCAGTTCCAAGGGCAGGCTTCGCTTTTTAGGGAGCGGAGCTCTCCTACTCGAGATACACTTATTTATGGTAGGGATCAACCCACCATGAGCTTAACAACTGCTCCCCTTGAAGATTCTGACTGAAGAATCTATCGAAGCCCGGCTTCATGTTTGGAGACGCGGCGCCAGACCATGATCGCTAGCTACAAGCCAAGAGGGGAAGTGGATTTTCCAATTTGATGGCGAGAAGTTCTATCTTCCGTCTAACAAGCGGCATTTTCCCTTGTCTTTCTTTCAATGTGTGACGAAGGCTCGAAAGATGCAGTGGCAAGTGAGTCGGAGTACTGACTCCGTTCGCGTAGGGAAATTGATACTTTCCTCACCCAGTTACACAAGGATGGGGCCTCCTCGCAGCATAATGGGTCTACACCCTGGGAATGTACTGCCAGACATCCCAGTGAGAGAAAATCCTGTGGTGGTACAGACCTTTGGCAATCAATTCTTTAAAGTTCATGTGAACTACCCAGCCACCGATTTCAGGACCCCAGGGTGGATTCACCCTCCGAAGGCATGGTGGAGGGATTTGACTCTATATGTCCTTGCTCATTTCGAGGAGGATCTGGAGAGGCTGAATCTTTATGAGGTCGTCAGGGCGACCTGCTATGGCATTCAGATGAGCGTAGCGAACTTTTACGCCATCTTCGAGTTATACTGCCCGGCTACAGGAACTTTCTTCACCCCTGTTGGCGAACTGGGCATAGCTCTGCATGAGATGTGGGAAGTCTCTGCTCTACCCTTGGGATCTTTCCCATACGAAGAATACTTCCCGTGTGAGGCGGAATTGGCACTTCTGGAGAAGTAGGAGTCTGCCTTGTTTGAGACCTACCGGGAGTTAATGTGCCATTTGTACATTTGCTCAAGTATGCATGGAAGCAATAAGGGAACTTCATGCAGCTTGAAGAGCTGGGGAGATTATTTGTTCCCCGATATGGAAAACACTCCTGAAGTGGCTCATTGTGGAGTTGCTGACGAAGGCATCTTTCGCCAGATGCAAAAGCATTCTCAGGGGGATCTGATTCTGGAAGAAGATGACGGCCCCTATGAAAAAGGTGATATTCTTATGAGTTTCCACCATCAGGCTCGTCGGCCGACGTCCCGGAAGGCCCTACTGGCTGGTTTCTTGACGGTCTGGTTAAAGAGGTGTGTGGTACCGTCTTCTTCGGGTGACGTCATTCATCCAACTGTCTTGTTGCCTGTCGCTCATCTAGTCCATGGTCGTTCTCTTGGACTTCTTCCGGCAATAGTATGTTGTATTCAGAGAGGCCTTCGCGTATTGACGGAGGCTTTCTGTAGGCCACCAACGACGAAGCGGGAAAAGAGACTATTTTACCTTGCGATAGACCAAACCCCAGGATAGGTCTGCCGTATACTTATTTGATGACGTGGTTTGCCCTTTACTGTCCCTCCTTGTTCGAAGCTGGAGAGGACCCCCGAGAAGGTGTTCGAACGGCGCTTCTCCACCGATTCGAGGGATGTTCATGGCTGAGGACTTACGTGGCTGCGGTCCGTACGTTGCTGAATCGCTATGACGTCTATAGCCTTTTCTGCTGCTTCCCCTATATTCGGGATGCGGGCTATGGAGAGGAGTTCAAAGACGTGGGGGAAGGGCAAACGTCATTGAGCCGGGAAATTTTTGAGTGGTTGGTTAGCATTCGGCCGTCACATTTATTGTACAGAAGCAGGGACATCTGCTACTTGGAGCCTTATGTTCCAAGTCGGTTTGCCCGTCAGTTTGGATATGACCAACTGTACGTGGGCAACCCAAACATTAATCTGGCTTTCATGGGGAGCCTCATCGATGGGGCCCGTGCCTGGTTCTTCATTGCAGGCTGTACCGAGGCGCGGCTGTGCATGCCGCTAAGGACTCCAAACCTTCTAATGACCCTGGGATTCTGTCAGTGGTATGCAACCTCAAACTCCACACCCCTCGGATTCTCTGTTAATTCTCCTGGTGTGAAGTTAATTTCTCAGCGGCTGAAGTGGAAGGTCACTGAGAAGGGCGAGGGTAAAAGGGTTCGCGTCCCCCAGGCCTCAGGGAGTTCATTGCTGTTGATGACAGTGAAGCCTCAGATGCAGGGAGTCCTCGCTTCGAAGCGAATACAGGTGCTGAGACTCTAGCAGCTGCTTCTGGCGTGGTGGGGACGGCCCTCGTAGAACATGCTGATGTTGAAGAAGTGGAGGAAGAAGGTCCCGACGTCCACTTCAAACGAAAGCTGGAGGGTGGATCTCGTAGGAAGCGGGTGGTGAAGAAGCCCCGTCGCCAAGCTCCTACAGTTGTTATAGAGGGCGAACCATCTGCAGCGCTTCCTCCTCTTGCCCCATTAGCAACTGAATTGTCGGCTCCTAAACCGACTACTGGCGAAGCCGCTCCGGACCTGGGTAAGATCAGCTTCGTCCTTGTAATATACTTTTTATGTGTTCTGGACAGCTCATTATTTGCTTTGTGATGCAGGAACTGAGGCGGTGAGAAGCCTGAGAGCTGAAGCTGTCGGAGAACAAGGGGAGCATTATGATCCCTTGTTTACTTATAAGGAGGGCGATGAGGCTGGCTATTTCGCCGTCTCAGAAGGATCCAGAGATGGCGCGGCTGATGTCGGTCCTTCGGGCACCGGGACTTCGAAAGGAAGTTCCGAAGCTTCTAGCTCCTTTGGGTGGACCACGGAAGGTTCGGCAAGCGAAGGCGGGCCGGCCATTCGTGTTGACTCCGCCAAGATTTTCTGATGGAGCCCGTAGAGACTGATGTAGCCGCCAAGACGATTGAGGCGACATTATCTTTTGGTACGGTTTTGACCTTTTGACTCTTGCTATTTGTTGTGCCTTGCCTAAATAAAGTCTTATCGCAGGTGTTCCGCCTCTGGGTGCGTCAACTTCAAGAGAGTCTACCTGTCTTCCTGAGGGATCTAGGGGTGAAGTAAGCACTTCGACCGCGACGGATGCTGCTGAGTTGGATGCTTTGTATGGTGACCTGCCCTCTTATCAGCCTGAACCAGTCAGAGGAACAGAGATTGAGGGGATGGTAGTCACGGAGGCAACCTCACTTCCAACTATATCAACGAGTCAGGTGCCATCAGTTTCACCAGCGCCATCTATCTTGCCAGGTGCGGAGCTGAGGGTGCTTACCAGTCCTACTTCCCCAACACTGGTGGTTGAGCCCGCTCTTCTAGAAATAGTCACTAGTCCGACCTCGGTTGTGGCTAGTGTACTAGTTTCAATGAGGACTCCGCCGAGATCACCGACGACCTCCCATGTTGCTGCAGCCAGTGCTTCTACTATTCCTTCCATAGTAATGACAATAAAGCCGGTTGAATCTTCAAAGGCTGCTCGTCTGCCAAGAGTGATTGAGGCCGAGAATGAATTCGTGGCTGAGCTAGTCGATAGCTTTCATAAGGGTTTGAAGTGATCCATCAATTTGATTTTGAAAGGCTCGACTACCTCATTCTCTGCTCTAAAGGTAGTCCTCTCCCGAAGTATTGAGAGTAACCAGGACTTTGGAGGGGATAACCAAGTCGCTGCATTAGAACTTTCGGTAGACCAACTTGAGAGGGATGTAGACGAATGGCGCCGTCTTAGCCATTCGGACCTGGAGTCTTCGTTAGTGAGCAGCTTGCGCACCTTGTTGCTCAAATGCATGAAGCCCATCTTGCCGCTTAGGAAGCTGCTAAGGCCATTTCTTCTGACTTGAAGTCCTTGGAAACAAGGAAGGTAGAGCTCGGGGATGTCATAGATGCTTCTAACAGTGCTCTTCTTGATGCTGAAGATAAAATTGAAAAGGCCAAGGAGATGATCAGGAAGGCAAATCTTCTCTTATCCAAGGCTGAACCAGTGTGTCTTGAAGAGACTGCGCGGCTTGAGCAACTTAAGGCTCAGAGTGACGAACTCTCGCGGCGGGAGTTAGCTCAGAGGGCAACCTTGGTTGAAGTTGAAGTTCGCTTAGCCCAGACGGCGAGCTTTAATGAGGCTGAGCTGAGATCACAGGCGCTTGTCCGGGCTGCTGATTATAGGAAGACAAGGCTGGCCTTTCTTGAAGAACGGATCAAATCTTATGAAGCACCCTTATAGCTTGTAATATATGTGCCTTCATGTATCCCTTCTTTTCAGAATCATGAAAGTAATTTGTTTGGACTCCTTTGTCGTATTTCCAACTTGTTTTATCTTTTGAATTGTCACTTTCAAGTTGCATTGCAGCCATTTGATAAAATAGTCCTTACTGGACTGAACAATGAGACTTGGCTATCTGCCGGTTGAGAAGTCACCAAGCTCGAAAGCAGTCCTTGATGGACTAAAAGGTGAGACTTAGCTCTGCCGGTTCAGAGGTCGCAATGACGTAACCGGTTGAGAAGCCGCCAAGCTCGAAGTAGTCTTTGATGGACTAAAAGGTGAGACTTGGTTATCTGCCGGTTCGGAGGCCGCAATGCCGTAACCGGTTGAGAAGCTGCCAAGCTCAAAAGAAGACCTTGTCGGACTAAAAAGGTGAGACTTGTCTTTTGTAAATGTCAACAAGCTCGAAGGTAGTCCTTGACGGACTGAAACTTGTCTTTTGTAAATGTCAACAAGTTTGAGGTAGTCCTTGACGGACTGAAAGGTGAGACTTGGCTATCTACCGGTTCAGAGGTCACAATGACGTAATCGGTTGAGAAGCCGCCAAGCTCGAAAGTAGTCCTTGTCGGACTAAAAGGTGAGACTTGCCTTTCGTAAATGTCAACAAGCTCGAAGGTAGTCCTTGTCGGACTGAAACTTGTCTTTTGTAAATGTCAACAAGTTTGAGGGTAGTCCTTGACGGACTGAAAGGTGAGACTTGTCTTTTATAAATGTCAACAAGCTCGAAGGTAGTCCTTGTTGGACTAAAACTTGTCTTTCGTAAATGTCAACAAGTTTGAGGGTAGTCCTTGACGAACTGAAAGGTGAGACTTGTCTTTTGTAAATGTTAACAAGCTCGAAGGTAATCCTTGTCGGACTAAAACTTGTCTTTTGTAAATCTCAACAAGTATAGGACTGGTCGTCGGCTCTCCTGTCACTTGTCTTTTGTAAATGTCAACAAGTATAGAACTGTTCAGACCAGTCAGAATTTTGATGGAATTTGGAAAAAAGGCCTCATTTTCATTGCGAAAAATGAGGAGATCACTGTCATAGGTTTAATGTTAACGTAACAGCGAAATGGATGGAAGATCTGTATATGTGGTCTTACCATTCCATGGATAAGAATTGGTAAGTGATTTTGGAGAGGAATCAAATGGAACAGGTCCCTTAGGATTTTTAGCAAATCCCCAGCTGTCAACGGGTTTGATATGCCTTTACCAACTACCGTTTGAGTCGGGCTAGCCATGCTATTCCCCTCAGCATGATGAGTTATCGAAGAATTATGTTGGGCTTAAAGGCCAACATTTTCCTCTATCCTTAACCGTTAAGGATGTTGAATTATTTGGTTAACGTATGTGTAACATTGATTGTCCTTTGAGATAAACAATGTATGACCAGGTTCCTACTGGTTTATGGTTGCATGATCTCGTTTGGAGGAAGAGAGAGGCTCTCTTTGCGTGTACCTTGGATATGAAGGTCTTGATCAGAGGTGTAATGTTAACTTGATCAAGAGAAGGATCCTAATCAAGGATAATACTTCTTTAAGAACTTGCCATTGATCGGTATCATGAGTAAATCGCCATCTGAAGTCATAAGGCGGTATGCTCCGTTTGAATAGACTGTTTCTATTACAAATGGTCCTTCCCATTTAGGCTGAAATTTACCTTTGGTTTTGTGCGTCATGATCATCGGTCATCTGACGGCTAAAACCAAATCTCCTTTCTGGAAGACCCTTTGTTTGACCTTCTTATTGAAGGCTTTTGAGATTCGAGCTTGATACAACTCGATATGCTGCTGAGCTTGTAGTCGCTTCTCATCTAGGGCTTCGAGCTCTTGAAGACGCAACCGATCATTGTCTTCTGATGTGATTTTAGTGGTCAGAGCCACTCGTAATGACGGCATCTGGATTTCCAATGGAATGACTGCTTCACACCCGTACACCAGGGAAAAAGGCGTATTCCTGTAGGGGTCCGAACCGTGGTGCGGTAGGCCTAAAGACATTCACCAAGCTTTTCGTCCCAGTCTCGCTTATTCGAGGAGACGAACTTCTTAAGTAACTTGATGATTGTTTTGTTGAATGCTTCCGCCAAGCCATTAGCGGCGAGATTATAGGAAGTTGAAACCACATTCTGAATTCGAAATTTATCGCAGAACGATAGAATACCTGGCTTATGAATTGGGGACCGTTATCATGGATGATCCGCGTAGGGACACCAAATCGATGGATGACATGGTGTTTAATGAAATTCACCATGTTAGAAGTTTTGACTTCTACCAGTGGTATGGCTTCTGCACACTTTGAAAAGTAATCGGTTATTGTCAGGATAAACTGGTGACCTCTTGTTGAAGAGGGGCTGATTGGCCCTACGACATCGATTCCCCATGCTTCAAATGGCCATGAAGTAACAGTTGGGTGGAGCAACTCTGGAGGCTAGTGTATGAAGTCCGCATGAATCTGGCACGCTTTACACCTTCGTGCATATTGGATGGCATCGCCTATCATGGTTGGCCAATAGTATCCAGCCTATGCAATCTGTCTTTAAGTTTTGGACCTGGCTGATGAGCTCCGCAAATGCCGTCGTGTGCTTCTTTAAGCACTTCCTGCGCCTCTGAATGGAAAGGCAACGGAGGAGGACACCGTCATATGAACGATGGTAAAGTGTCTTCAGAATTGGATCGTAGTAGAAACGGAGAGACCTTCGTCTGATGAATGCTGCTTCTTTAGGATCGTCTGGCAGCAGACCATGTAAGGCATAGTCGATGAGAGAAATCGCCAATCTCTTGGCTCAAGATTCATCGAGACATTATAGGCTTCTCGGGTTCTTAACATATGCTTAGAGCATACAAGGTGTCGAGTTGCCACTGTGAGGTGATACTCGGTGTCGACTGGCAGGGCTAGTGTTGTTGCTAATGCAGCAAGAGCGTCCGCCTTGGTATTCTGAGATCGAGACACGTGCCCGATATAGAAACCTTCAAAGAGATTAGCCAATTCGATGACCGTGTGATAATAAGGCACCAAGTCTTCGTGACGGACCTCATATTCACCTTTAACCTGATTGATAATCAGTTTTGACTCGCCGTAAGCTTCAAGGTAGCGTACCCTCATTCCATGGGCGAGCTGAAGGCCAATAAGTAGAGCATTATATTCCGCTACATTGTTGGAACATGATTCTGTTAGAGAAAACGCTCTGGGAAGGACATGATTATGTGGGGAGATAAACACAACCCCCGCTCCGGCAATGGTCCTGACTTTAGGACCTATTCGAGATGCTCCATCGAAGAACATTTGCCAAACTTCCTCCTCTGAAGTTACATTAGACTCGAAGACTTCATCCGGAATATCTTTGTGAAGTTTTGAGTTCTCCGATACTGGATGAGCAGTCAAGAACTCTGCAAGGGCCTGACCTTTAACCGCCTTTTGAGGGATAAGATCATGTCGTATTGAGACAAAAGAAGCGCCCGTTTAGCTAATCTCGAATTCAATGATCCTGGCTTCGTCATGAGAAGATGCAAAGGATTCACTCTGGAGATGACATGTATGGTTTGGCAAACCAAATAATGTCATGTCTTCTGAACGGCAAAGACAAGAGCTAAGCACTCCTTCTCGATAGGATTATAGCGAGATTCCTCCCCTATCAGAGTCCTGCTCAGATAATAAATGGCCTGTTCGTGACCATGGTCGTCCTTCTGAGCGAGGAGGGCACCAAGAGAATGGTCCATAACTTTTACATAAAGCAAGAATGGTTTTCCTGCTGTGGGAGCCACTAAAACTGGAGGTTTTATGAGATATCTCTTGATATCTTCATAAGCTTCCTGACAAGCTTGATTCCTTATGAAGGAAGTACCCTTTTTCATGAGTCGGGTGAATGGTTGACAGCGGCCTGAGAGATTTGCGATGAATCTTCTAATATAAGCCAGTCTGCCTTACAAGCCTCTAAGCTCTTTGAGATTCCTTGGTGGATGCATGCTTTGAATGGCTTTGACCTTGTCTGGGTCAAAATGAATTCCTTTTGATGTAACGATAAACCCAAGGAACTTGCCACTCGAAACTCCCAAGAAGGATTTTGTCGGATTCATTTTCAGTTGATGAGCCCGCATTATGTCGAACATCGTTCTCAAGTCACGAAGATGGTCATCCTTGTTGCAGCTTTTGACAGCAATGTCGTCGACATAGCATTCTACCATTTTTCGGAGATGATCGCAGAAGATTGTACTCATTGCCCGCTGATAGGTTGCTCCGGCGTTCTTCAGCCCGAAGGGCATCACGGTGTAGCAGTATACCCCAAGGGTGTTCGGAACGAAGTATGCTTCTCGTCGTCAGGGTACATTTGGATCTGATTATACCCTAAAAACCATCCATAAAAGACATTCTTTCGAATCCACATGTATTGTCAATCATGACATCAGTGATGGGCAGTGGGAATTCGTCTTTAGGACAGGCTGTGTTGAGATCACGGTAGTCGATGCAGATCCGTATCTTCTCATTCTTCTTGAGGACGGGAACGATATTAGCAACCCAATTTGGATGTTGTTCCTCCCGTATGAAGCCACATGCAATGAGCTTATGGTCTTCGGCTTCAATAGCCTCCATAATGTTCGGGCGGAACCGACGTTGCTGCTGCTTGACTGGCTTGTCGTCGGGTTTGATATTCAGACGATGTGTGGCTACTTGCGGATCAAGTCCGGGCATGTCTTCGTAGTTCCATGCGAAGACGTCTATATACTCCTTCACGAGTATTATTAATTCTTCCTTTTCTGTAAGTGATAAGCTTTCACTTATAAAGATGGGCTTAGAGTGATCTGACTACCCAACTTGACCTGCAGCAACCTGTCTTCGGTAGGTGGTTCGTGCAGTTCGAATCGCTTTTCCCATTGGAGATCTAATTGCTGAGCCTATGGTTCTCCATCAGTAGCTTCTGCTGGCTCCAATTGATTGCTTGAAGTCATATTAACAGTGAGATTCTCGAACATCACTCCCCCGCTGACATCTGAGTCCCACTCGGAGAAGAGGCGGAATATGATGGAATTGGTTCATCGTCTTTGCATTGAACCATTGCTGGCGATGTGGGTGTAACGTATCCCAACCCCCTGCGTGTATTATCATAGTAGTTTGCTGGTTTCTCTTTTGGCACAAAATTACGCAGCAAACTATGCCTTCCTTTTTCGAAATTCAGGCCTTCCCCATGCTTTAGGTCGTACCCCATTTTCTTCATAATATGGCGTGCTGGTCATGCGTAATGGAAGAATTGTGGGGTGTCCGAGTCTGAACTAGAACCTGTGGCTGTGGACCCTCGTGGTTGGGTTCTACCGAAAATTATCGGTGATTGACCTTCTTTGGATGGAGGGATTACTAAAGCGGCCCCTTTTATAGATTCCACAGGTGTACCGGATGCACTCGGTCTATGTAAAGGCATGTGCAAAGAGCTATCGATGATGGATTCAAATAACCCAACACTCGCAGGATAATCAAAAGAAATATTATCATTAATTACCCACTCGCCCTCATCTTCAGAATGAGTGTTACATTTAAGACATGCTATAATTGGTTCATTAATCAAAATGGATGGCACGTCTGCTTCAGATTCTGAATCTGCTTCATTACCACTATCATCATCATCTGGCAATGGTCCTTTGGATGCTTCACCGGTCTCTTGATAGAGGAGAGCGTCAGTGAAGTAATTTTTCACCCCTTTGAATGGTTGCTTCTCAGCGAAGACAGTTCGTACTGTCGCGTCGTCTTCGACATACTTGAAGCACTGGTGCAGCGTGGAGGGAACTATCCAGTTAGCGTGAATTCACGGTCGTCCTAGCAGCAAGTTGTATGATGTGTCAGCGTCAATGACATAGCAAGTCACTTCTGACTTCAGGCTCCCGATTCGGCAACGGAGTCAAATTTTCCCAAGTGGATGACTACTCCCGGCATTAAAACCGTATATTGTAGTAGTGATTGCGGACAACCTATATAGCGGTATACTGAGGAAGTAGAGGAGCCTTTTGGGGATGATGCTGAGTGCAGACCCGGATCAACTTGTACCCTTTCAATGCATATTGAACCGATGTATCCGGTGTAGTACAGAGGTCGATCATGCTTGTTATCCTTGAGAAGCATATCTTCCACTGTGAAGGTAATAGCGGGCACCTTGATTGTGCATGATGGCGTTCAGGGCACGGAGACTGAGCGTCATCTTTAGGGGTCTCTGGCATATATGTCAGGAATGATTCTGAATTAGCCAGGGCATCCCTGAGTGCTTCTCTTATCTCTTTTGAGAGACGAAGTAGCTCGTGTATAGTAATACGAGCCGAGATATTAGCCAATTGGGCCAATATGTCAAAATGAAAGGGCGTGTCAAGCCTCGGGCCTGAAGGCTTCTTCAGGACATGGTCGAACCGGACTTCCTTAGGCTTCTCCTTTCCCTTGGTCGGAACAGAAGCGGATGCTGGTACTTGTACTGACGTCATTTGTTGTTGTGTCTCGTCAGTAACTTTCTCATACTGTTTTAAGTATGATTTTCCAGATGAGTACCCGTCGGCTGAGGTACATCGGCCTGCATTGCGCAAGCGTGCTTTTCTCCTTTAGAATCGCTGAGAGAAGCTGACGTAAGATTGTCATCATCTGGCAGGATGGAGATGACATTGCAAGATTTGCCCTTCGACTTGGACTTCTTGAATTCCACTGTACGTCTTGGACTAGGTCTGGGTGTATCCACATGACTTCCCCTGTCTCCAAGTCAAGGGAACAAGACCTCTATTATTCTGAGCTTTAGCCGCAGGATGTTTGACTTCCAGCCGTGGCGCAGGGACTGGATAAGTCCCATCAGGAACTGTGACCTTTGGGGTTTTGCTGAACTCGAGGGACACCATATTGGCAGTAACTTTCTTCTGTTCTGTCTTCAATGTCAAGACTCCAGCGTCGATCAAGGCTTGAATTTTGTCCTTGAGGACAAAGCACTTGTCGGTAGGATGGTGAATCATCCTATGGTAGAGACAGTATTTGGGATCATTCGTGCGTCCTATCTCATTGGGACGTTGAGCCTCTGGTAGCTTCATTTTATTCCCTTTGTGGAGTAAATGGAATATTGTGACCACCTGATCGTCTCTGAAGGAGTACTGTTTCGGAGGAAACCTAGACTCCTGATTATTGAAGCCGCTCTTCTTGGCCTTCGACTGAGCATCCCCTGACAATTCAACGGAATAGTCTCCTTCCCTTGGCTTGAGAAGACTGCGCCATGTCGCTACGTCCTTAATTGTTCATACCCCATTTGCCTTTAGGGGTAGAGGGTTCGAACTTTTTAGCCGACTTTTCGGCTATCTCAGCTTGTTCGACCGATTCTTTCCAGGTATGGGCTTTGACAGCCCCCATGCGAACTTCTACTTGGTCTAAGAAGTTGTGCCTGCACGTCTGTAAGAGCATGGGTAATGGCATCCCTGCTGGGCACATCAAAGATAAGTTTCTGAATCGCTCAATGTAATCACGGACAGATTCACCCTTCTTCTGCACGGTAGAGAGGAGCTTGTCCATGGTTACCTCGGTATCGTCCTCATAGAAACGAGAAAGGAATCGGGTTTCTAGGTCGATCAACAGAGCCCGGAGGGAGACTTCGGAACCAGTCAAATGCTACCCCTTTAAGGTGCCAATGAACAGCCTAACCATAATAGCATCCTTGTCTATAACATTACCGGTCTGGAACCGAAAATAGTAGATGTGCTGGTTTAGCGAGCTCTTTCCATCATACGTATGTAACGTTGGTGGTTTGAACTTCGGTGGGTATGGCACTGAATCCCACTCTAGCGGGTAAGGACGGACTGTCCCCACTTTCTTTAATTCATCCCTTTGAGGTAGGGATGTGATTTGAGCATGGAGGCCCTTAAGGACTTCAGCGTCTAAAGAAGAACCCTCCTTGGACTTTTCTGTCTTTGGCTGATCATTGCTAAGATGTTCTTTCTCATCATGGTTGCTCCCAGTATCATTATTATTCCGGTTATTGAGGAGTTAAGCGAGCATCTGTTGAATATTGTCCAGAGCTTCTTGCTGGGTTTTGGAAGTTTGCTCCTGAGTTTCCAAACGTCGACGAAGCTCTTCATTACCATTGTCAGCCATGTTTACTGATGCTCTGTCTGTTCGCACTGAGCTGACTGTCGCCGAAGAGGCATACCCACTATCTTCATCTTCTTCACCAGATCATTGGACTAATCCTCCCTTTAGTTCCGATGAGGCTACTGCCATTGAGGATGAAGGCCGTTCATAACTGTAGGGTATCGCCACCCTAGATCTGGTGTTTCGGAAGACACCCTCTTCATACACCAAGACTTCGCCTAAGCCTGGGCTGTAATCTGGATCTGGGGAGCTGTAGGGAGTGTCGTCGGATGCTTGTCTGCCCCTGCGCAGCTCTCGTCCTCTTCCGGTCATGTTGACGGATGCAGAGGGTAGATCTCGCGAGACGCTCCTTTTATGATGTTTCATCGGGGCTTGTACCGACAGCCGATCAAAAACTGATGTCGGCCTGGGGAAGTGGCGAGGATTGGTCCTAGCCGCAATGGACTGAGTGGACTGTCACCAGCCGACATCCCACTTGTCGACAACAGGAGGAAGTAGTTTGGAAAGATTCTGACTTCCGTTGTTTGTCAAGAATTCTCGCAAGTCAGACCCCGTTGGGCCTAAACGATCCAGCACAAAGGCTCTTTTGGATCGCGCGTAGGATGATGTCCTGCTCCTTTTATCCCCGCATAGGGGATTAGCACTGAATAATGCTTCAGTTCTAGCTTCACGGCTAAGAACCTTGGAAACGCCCTTGGGCGCTGAAGCTGCATAAGCAACGCTATCAGCACTTAGGGACAATCCCTTAGCTCCGCCACAAAGCGCGAGCTTAGCGCTTGATGAACTGGAGAGCGGAGCGCGCTGTGGTGCTTTATCCGCTATGTTGTTATGAACATCATGCATACGCTGAGGTACAGTAGCTTCGCTCATGAGAGCGAGGCTGGTGCGAGTTGTTGTTCTTGAGTTGGGCGAAGGTATGGTCGCTGCTGTAACTTCACGGCTGGCAGCATTGTTGGAGCAGGCAGGCATCTTGCCTTTTTCTTCACGAGAGAGATGCACTTATGGCGTAGCTACGCCTGAGGCTTTATTCAGAGCCTTCTGCTTTGGTCTCCACATCTGCTTTGACAAGGGAGACTTAGGTTCGCAAGGAAACTGACTAGCCACACGCGAGGCTGAGGGGTGTTGGCAGAATTCTGCTCCTGGTTTCTGTTCCGAAACCCTGGTCTTGGAGACCTTTCTATGTTTCCGCGCGCGAAACATTAGACCACCCCAGAGAGGACTTCTTCATATTTTTCCTGGTCGAAGTGGACGACCAGGTTCTCTAAAGTGTTGGACTTGGACTGCAGGCATGCTTCCTTGTTGCGCCAGAGAACCGCAGCAGGCTCGCAGGGAGCCTTATTTGCCTCCGCAGAGACTTGCATTGAAGATTTAGCCAGAGAGGCTCTGGCTGCACCAGCTTTCCTGAATTCAAAGATAGACCCGAAGGTCTGTTCATCGCATTGTGACACTTGATTCTCAGCAGTGGAGAATATCTTCCCCAGTGGAGTCGCCATCTTGTTTTCCATTGATTTGCAAAAGGGAAAAACTTACAAAAAGAAAAGGATCGACGAGCTAAATTACAAGTAACACAAAAGATTACAAGTAGGTCTCCTCTGAGATTCTGGAGAAGTGTGCCGATAGGAGTCTGGTCAGCGCGCGACCACTTTGTCCCTTTGACGATGCGAGCAATGAGATTCCCTTCTCGCCTGGTTCGGGGAATTAGAGAACAAAAGGTTGGCAGAACCCTCTTGTTGCTTCTCAAAACCGCCTTCACTTTGGAATTTCTTCTCGCCTGGTTCTGAAAATTTCTTGAGAGGAAGGAAGGGATTAGGGTATCAGCACCCTGATTAGAGAAGCAGTTCTCTAAAGTCTCTGAATTCTTGGAAGCAAGAGACTAGATCTCTGTTTGTGCGCAGTGCGTCCTCTCGAGAAGTCTGTCGTCTCTCTGGAGCGTTCCTCATGTGTTCTCTCCTTGTGCCCCTGGTGGGCTATTTATAGGGAGAGCAGGGGTATAATTGTCCCTTGAAAATAGATTGAATCAAATCTGTTCAAATCTAGAAAGTAGCCTTGCTGCGAGGCTAGAATCAGCTTCTGCGAAGTTAGAAATAGCAGGTTGGTTGATCCTCTTGATCTGTTTTGATCCTTCCCATATAGTTGGAAGATTTTCTCTGATCCTCTTACTCGTTTTAGGAGAGTCAAGAGATTATGGCAATCAACTACCAAATTTGATCTCAAATTTGATCTTGATTAGATTTGATCTCAATCCTGATTAGATTTGATCTCACCTAGAGATTTAATTGGTTAAAGGTTGACCATGACGGACCCGCAACGGCGCTGCCCGTGTCGAGCTCACAGCGGAGCTGGAAATTGCATGTGGCGAAGTCAGAAAACAGCTCTTTAGCGGAGCTAGATATCGTCTGTGGCAAAGCTACCGAACATCCTTCTGCGCGATTGCTTGTGACTTCAAGTGAAACTAACTCTTTGCGGAGTTAACTGAGTACT
Source organism: Agave tequilana (assembly GCA_038442645.1). Classification (NCBI taxonomy): domain Eukaryota; kingdom Viridiplantae; phylum Streptophyta; class Magnoliopsida; order Asparagales; family Asparagaceae; genus Agave; species Agave tequilana. The sequence goes on from JAVJIF010011602.1 coordinate 82,332, forward strand.
TCAAGCGAAGCTATAAGTTAGCTTCCTGGCGGAGCTGTGAATGGCTTCAAGGCGAAGCTGGATGATCTTAGCCTCTCAAGCGAGGCTATCTCTTTGGGCTCATGTGATGCTAAGTGCTAGCATCTTAGACCTGTTGAGGTCTGTTTAGAGATAATCTGGGCTTACTGTCTAATCAGTAGAGCCCAAATTGCTGCTTTTTCCCTCGGAGATGGATGAAAACTGGTCGTCAGCTTATCTGTTGCTTGTCTTTTGTAAATGTCAACAAGTACAGAACTGGTCGTCAGCTTGTCTATCGCTTGTCTTTTGTAAATGTCAACAAGTTTAGACATTATTCGGACCAATCAGCCTATCTTTCACTTATCTTTTGTAAATGTCAACAAGTTTAGACATTGTTCAGACCAGTCAGAATCTTGTCTTTTTTAGAGTGTCAACAAGGCTAATACCTTGGGCTTGCACGAGGCTAAGTATTGAGCTAACTCAGCCTCAAAAAGTAGTATTTGGCCTGCTGTCTGCTTCACTGGATTAGCGGGGCTTGAGCTTCTTCTTTGTCCCTTGAGATGTGCTGAGTTGGTTATCAGCTTGTTCGTGGCTTGTCTTTTGTAGATGTTGACAAGTTGAACATCATTCTGACCAGTGGAAAAGCTATACGGGAGTTTATCTTTTTTAATGTATCAACAATTAACATTTCTCTAGATCGATTTACCTATCTGCTACACCTCTCCTGTGAGGGTGTAGATATTTATAATATTGATATTCTTGATTTTGAATATCCTGACGGTGAATCTGCCCTCACTGCATCTTTTCTTCTTCATGATGATAACTCTGCTTTAGTTAGGAACGAGGAGGTGAAGTATTATACACTCACCGCCCAAGTCCTAGCCCAAATTGTGTTCTATAATCTCCTACTAAAATCAGGAGAATATAGTCATGCACAGGGTTTTGCTCCCCTCTTAATCTGTTGCCTTCTGAAAAATATTAGAGTTAACATTCTCAAACTCATCATCGATTTTATGGTCTCTGAGCACCTTCTAATCCCAAGCCAGCACTTACCAATAGGGATGCTTATCACTCAACTCCTCAAACAACTAAAATTTAATCTCTCTGCTGAAGGTCCATCGAACTGTCAGTTGATATCAATAGCACTCTCCTAAAGAGGATGTGTGCTAGGGAGCATGCTCCTGCTCCTCAGCCCCCTCCTATCATTCTTGTTATTGCCTCTGAATCTTCTTCAATCTCTTCTGTCTCTATTGATCCATACTCAGCTCTCTTTGCTCAGCTACAGGAGCATGATCTGAAGATGACTGTAAATTTTGAGAGGATGGAGCACAGAGTTGAGAATGACCTGCAATACATCTGCGCTTCTATTCGCTATCCCTAGACATGCGTTGACGAGACCTATAGTAGGAACGCTTGGCCTGTTCCACTTCCGAGAGGCCATGCGCAGCCCCTTCATGCATCGGGTCTACCTTTTGACACCTGGGTACCTCCTCCAGCTCCTTCCGAGGCACCTGCTCCTCCTGAGGATCCCGATTTTTAGGAAGATTGACCCCTTTTCTGTTGATGACAAAAGGGGGACAGAGATTTTATGGAGTTATCTGGGAGTCTTTTATTTTCATGTCTTATTTATGTACTTTTTATGTTGGCATGTAGTATTTGGTGTTTGGACATGTATTTTACATTGTAGTACTTATTTTGTGGTATGGAACTTGTTTTGAGATTAGCATGAACCTCTATATGGACAAATTTCTTTTATAATATCATTGCTATCTTTGGGAAGTTATGTATCTCTTTATTTTGTTGATATTTGATACATTTCTTCTGTGTGCGGTATGTGGTATGTGTGTGTTCTTGTATATTCTTTGTAAACCAACCAATTTACTACTGGTTTTGGAGGTTGAAGGTTATTAGTTGGTTGGAGGAACCATTTGTGCATACGTTTCGTAATTCTGTATTCTTGGTATGCATAAATAGGTTGTATAGAACATGATTGATATATCTTATTCATAAGCTTTTATTGATGAATCTTACGTATATGTCACATTTTAATATATGCATGTGTTTAGGGGAGCTTCACTTGAAGTCTCTTCCCAAATTTTTTGTGATAACTCCATGTGTTTTGTCATCATCAAAAAGGATGAGATTGATCGCCCAAAGGCCATTAGCCCTAGTTTTGATGATAACAAAACATATGTAATTATGTTTTTAACAATCTTGTTTAACAAAGTTTCAGGTTAATTCTTTATTGCATTTCGGCACCATCACAAGCTCACACATTTGGAAGCCAAGCAGATGTAGCTTCCAGGGCCTAAGTATATAGAGAGCTCAAGAATCAAGTATACAAGAGAAGATTATATCAAGATTTGTATTTCTACTTTTTGCATTTTAAATAGGATTTATAATCATTTGTTAAAATCAAGATGATATACGTTGATAGCTCTTTTGGGATTGACGCACATACGTCTTTCATATTCCTAAAGGGTTTTATAAAGAGTTCAAGACTATTTTTTTTGTCGTTTTCGAAAAAGAGTTTAGGAAAAGTTGATTTTTGATTTAGAAAATAGTTTTTTGCAAATATTCCAACCTTATTTTAGTTGATCCATGTTCACACACGTTTTATCAAGTCCCTAGAACTCTATTTTGTATTTGGAAAAAAAGTTTATTTTTGTCGGTAAAATATCGACTTCAAACAGATTTTCAATATATGCCTTTGGCCCTAAGTCGGTCAACTGACTATTCGATCGTAGGCAGATTTATTCTGTCGATTGACCGAGCGGTTACCGACATGCATCAAAGTACATTTGTGCACTTCGATCGACCGAGCGGTCGATCGACTGCAAGATCTTTGCTCTGGTTTGGTCCAGTCGACCGCCCCGGTCGACTGACATAGAGCTTTGCTCTCTGGTTGGGAACAACGGTGACCGGTCGAGCACTATCCCTAATGGTCAAAAATCTGACCTTTGGCAGCCGACCGGCGGTCGACCGACAGAAGGATTTTCTTCTGGATTTTTCCCATCGGCTATATTCTGTTTTGTCTTTTTCTGGGTCTTTTTTCAATGATTCTTTGGGTTTCTCCTCATGTTTTCATCCCCTATAAATAGTTGGATTGTAGAAAAATCCTCTAATAAGATTTCTAAGTTTAGATCAAGTTTTTACAAGTTTATATCAACATTTAGCATTTTCTTAAAAGATCTCCTTTTGAGCCAAAATTCCATATTCTTGATTTTTAACTTGAGCCTTCCCTCTACATCTTTACAAGATATTTCCACTACACAATCCTAAAGAGTTTCACCTCCGCATCTTGGTTATAGGATTGTGCTTGTGAGCTATTTGTGATCAAGTGAAGATCATCGATTTTCTTCTATTACAAAGTTGTAGTTGTTGTAGCCTCAAGTGAGCTCCGTGTTGATGTTGCGGCACTGTGAGAGAGAACTTGTGAGTCCATTGAGTTCTAGTGAGAACTTGTAATGGTTGATGATCTAGTAAGATCGATCATAATGAAAATCCTTCATTGTGTTGAAGGCGGGGACGTAGAGCAGTGGTTTGAACCTCAGAACATATCATCATGTTTGTGATTTCTTACTCTTTCTCTCTTAACTTTACTCTCTCTTTACTTACTTGCACATTCATATTGTTTAATTATTTGCAAGTATTCTTTGTGTTGTGATTGGTATTTGCTAGGTGTTGGCCCAAAGGCCAATCACTCTAATTTTGAATATATTAACTCATGTAGTTATAGTTTACTAATGATCTAGTGTTATAGTTCAAGTTATTAATAAAGATATTAGTAGGTGTCTAACTTCAACAAAGGAGTTTTGAAGCTAACACATGTAGATTCAAGAGCTTGCTCGTCAAGATCACATCTAGCACTCGATTGGAGTCAAGCTCGTTGGATCATGTTTAGATCGAGTCGACTTGGAGAAGGAGTTCTACAAGAAGACTTCGGTTTATGTTTAGTTTAGTTTGTTAAAGGCTAGAATATATTTTGAAGCTCAAAAATTTACACACAAAAATGCACGTTTTTAGAAGAATGATTTTTAACATGTTTGGTTTTTGATACTTATTCTATATTTTTCTAAATATTTCTATCAACGTTTAGAACTTGTATCACATGGATAATCATATTTTCTATCTCCCGAAATCCAAACAAAAATATTTCAAAATTCTTTGTATCTTCTAAAAGAGCTTTAAAATCTGTTTTGGCCTAGGTCGGTCGACCGGGCAGTCGACCGTGCTTATTACAGGTTGAACGATTGACCACACGGTCGACTGGAGTTCTGGCAATTGGGGGTATGCACGTTGTGCACGTTCACGGTTGTTGCGGTCGATGACCGGTCCCCGGTTGCGGTCGACTGACCGGTCGACCGACTGTAACCAGTTTTAGCCTCTGTTTGTTATGGTCGACCGAGGGCTAACGGTCGGATTTTTTGAATCCGCCGGTTGACCAGCCAGTTGATCGGGGGAAAACCGCGCACAAAAAGTACATATTTTGAAATTAAGAGTTAAAGTGTGTGTGCTTTGGCTTCCTCGATACTTCCGTTATAGCATAAAGGCTAAAACGAGTCGAATCCACAAGGACGGGAGGCGATAGAAGCTTTACCGATTGATTCACGTGTGTGTTAAAAGTTCTTCAATGTTTGAAAGAATGAAAGAAAAGGAAATAAAGAATGAAAAGAGAAGTACGGTGAAACACAAAGAAGTGAGAAACGTAGAAGATAAGATATTTGTGATTTTTGATATTTCTAAAACAAAGTGAAAAAGAAAGAAAACTCATGGCTACTAACTACTAATGGCTCCACTAACCATGTTAACCTCTTAGTGATAGTTGCCTCACATGTATCATTGGCCATCACTAATCCTTGGTTCAAAAGCGTTTCAAAGCATGACTCATATGTCAACTCATCACATCCAAACTCAACAAACAAGTGCAAGCTACACTTAAATCATCAAAACTAAACAAGAGTAAGCATGGAGTAATGTTAGCTTGTTAAAGAACTAGGATGTTAGAGTGTTAGATCCATCATCATGAGCCATCAATGGCTCTTGCAAGAGCAAAGCCAAGTAGAGGCTATTAGATTCATATGGATTATTAAGTGAGAAGTTAGCAAGTTAGTGGTTAGTACTTAGTTGCCATGAGAGAAAATTAGCTAAACATGTAAAAGGAGTTAGAGAGAGAACAAAGAGAGGTAAAGAGAGAACCTTTCATAGCTTGTCACCTTCTATTACAACAACTCTTGCTTTCCAACCATGTATCACTCTGTCTGCTATACAAGATCTACAAGAAATAAAAAATACAAGGGAGGAAGAAGAAGAAGAACTAACCTAAACTGCCCTACACTACAACATGAAGAAGAAACTGAAGGTTCACCTAGAGGGGGGGTGAATAGGTGAAGGCTAATCTAATGGTCACTTAATGCCAAATGATGCGGAAGCTAAAAAAATTATGACCAAATTAATCTTTTACACTAAACACTATGTATAACACAAGAGTGTTGCCGAATTCCCCGTGAAGGGCTCTGGACAACTCCTCTAGATTCCCCTTGAATGGGTTGAGGTACCGCGTTGGTTCTCTTGGTTGAATACAAGTGTTAGCAAATAATCCCAAACAAATATATCAATATGAGCACAAGGAATATATCATGCATATAAAGGTAAAGACAAGATAAGTAATGCAAGATATAAACAAGTAGATATAGAGAGAGAGAAATGGCAATCGCAAACACAAAGGGTTTGTTTCGAGGTTCGAGCACACTTACTCTACATCCCCGCCTTCGACACACGAAGGATTTCCACTATGCAAGATCCCAATGGATCTCTCCTCGGTGCCGCAACACCTACAAGCCCTCGGACTCCCTAGTCCCGTACACACGCAAGCCCCACAAGCTTGCCGAGGCCGCACCTCAAACACGGAGTTCGCACCCGAACTCGAAAACAACGCGGACACACACGTCCGCCTCCTCAAAGTACAAGAAATGATCTCTTGGTGATCTAAACACTTTGATCACCAATAAACACTCTCACAAAAACACTCCTATAGAATGAATAGCTCAATGGGTTGCTCAAGTGTTTGTGAGAAAAACAAGGATGAGAGTGGTGGAGGAAAACTCAAAGAAATCACTTTTACACTCTTGATAAACCTTTCCTTTTGATTGGAAATATTTGCCCTCAATTTTGTGGAGAAAAACCTCTGAAAAGAGTAGGAAAAATGGCTCTAAAACTTCTCCAAAATCTTGTATAAAACAAATGACCAAACCCCCAAATTTATAGGCTGTTAAAAACTAGCCGTTGGGGTCTGTCAGACCTGTCGGTCGACCGCCCGGTCTACCGCCAACGGTCAAAAATCAGACCGTTGGAGCCTCCGGTCGACCGCCCGGTCGACCCAAAAGAACAGAGAGCACTGCTCTCAGTTTCGGTCGACCGACCGAGTCGACCGGCCAACTGCCAGGACAAGGCGTGCACGCTGTGCACGTCGGTCGACCCAGCCGGTCGACCGACTTCAGAGTTAGTCGACTATAAAGGTAGTAAGTCGACTATCTGAAGCCTGAAAACAATTTTTCTGGGATTTAAAACTAAGTCTTTTGATTGAAATAAAATCCCATAAAATACTTAAAAAATCTACAAAAATAGTTTTACCAATATACTTTGATAAACAAACATGCTTGCATAAAATCAAGGCATGTTATAAATTATTTGGACTATTTTTGTAATATGGAAATATTGGCTTAAAACAAAACGGTATTTTTCCAAACTTGATTTTTCTAAATTCCTTTAAATAAAAACTAGATATTTTGAACTCATTAAAGCATAGTGTGTATGGATATGATCCATTACACAAATAAGATGAAATATCTAAGTTTTTGACATTAAGCTCTAAACTAGGTTTTGGATTAAAACATGTATATAAGAAAACACCAAAAACCAAAATGTATTTTTCCAAAATGAAAGTCTTTTCTAAATTGAAAATTCTTTTATGAAAAGACAACTAAATCAAGAGTGTGTGTGAGATATATACTTGAGCAATCCACCAACTACTCTATCCTTTACATTTTTAACTAAAACAAAAATAAAATCTTATACCTAGACACAAGTCTTCATCTTCTTGAAGTCTTCACTTGAAGGCTTCTCATCTTCTTGACTTGGTCCAAACACGATCCATAGAGCTAGACTCCTCTTGAGTACTTGATGTGATCTTGATGCACAAGCTCTTGAATCAACCGGTGCCAGCTCCAAAACTTGACATTAAATCCTTTGTTGAAGCTCCACACCTACTAAGATCTTGATAACAAATCTGTCACTAATTAAATACAAGATCATTAGTAAACATAACTACATGAGTTGATCATCATCAAAACTAGAGTGATGGGCCTTTGGGCCAACAATCTCCCCCTTTTTGATGATGACAAAACTCATGAAGTTATATATGCATGGATTAAAGTAAAGCTCCAAGAAGCTCCCCCTTAACTCATGCATAACACATAAACAAATAGATATGCAATGAAGCACATGACATGTATGCAAATCAAGGAGATAAAACAAAATCAAATTCTTTTTCTCCTATTTGCAAACAAAACATATATGCATAAACATAAATCCTTTAATAAAAACATGCATATATAGTAAATACATCTCCCCCTTTTTGTCAATCATCAACAAAGGGTTTAAGGTAAAACAAAATCATTAAATCTTTCTCCCCCTTTTTGTCATAAACAAAGAGATCAATAAGGGTCAAATCAAAACATATCAATAAAATGTTATATGCGATATACATTCATGAAGAGGAAGACGCTAAGTTAGCTTCCCTACACATATGCATTACATGAAAAAGGGATGACAAGCCCCAATTCACATAACACATATTATGTAATGCATAAGAGGAGATGTGAAGCTCCCCCTACACACGTGTACCACATAAAGAAGAGTTGTCAAGCTCCTCAATATACAATACACTCAACATGAATCTATATGTAGAAGAGATGTTAAGCTCCCCTTGCATATAGGCAATATAGATCAAAACATTTTTTTTGATTTTTCTTAAACAAAATTTTTAAAGGTATCAGAGCTTTTGTAAAACAAACAAATTTTAAGATACCAAATTGAAAATAATCATTATTGTGAATCATATTGATACCAATTCAAATTTAACAAATATGAAGTTGAAACATATTGATACCAATAGTAAACATAATGATCAAAAAAAAAAAAAAATTTCAGCATAAACTTTGTGCTTTTAAAAATGTGAACCAATTGAAAGTTAAGCACATGAAAATCATATATATGTATGAAATGAGTATACCAATTGACATTGATACATACATATATAAGCAAACAAAATATGAATATATACAAAAATTATTAATTTAGATACCAACTGAAAGAATTTCAATGATACCAATTGAAATAACAATATAAATCAAGTATATATCTCATATAACTACCACCCAACTCATGCACATGTATCATTAGATTCTTTCAATATAGAGCATACATAAGCATAGTCGCCCATCCATCCTCCCATAGAAGGTAGGAGTTTTCAAAAATAGATTTGAAAATATTTTAGCATTGAAAATCACTACCAAATGAAGAACAATAACTAGTTAAAATAAATTTTGAAAAACTAGTTAAAGATCCTTCAAAACATGAAATCAAAGCATATATATTTCATGAATCATACCAAATACAAGAATTGACACTCGATCTATGAAGCTCAAAAATATGTTCATGAATCAAAGTCATGACAAAATAAATAAAGAGTGAGTGTATAAAAGTCATGTAAATAGCATTTTCATGAAAATAGATATTGAAGCTCAAAAAGATCATAAGTCACATTTTTAATAAAAAAATCATTTTCATTAAAACACTAATCTTCATGGTATATGTATGATTTATCCAAAACTAACAATACACATACATATCCCAAACATAAAAGAGTCTATCAAATGTATTTGCATGAAGGTAAGAGACTCACGGGTATACATGTATATTTATTAAATTTGAATTAAAAATTGCATATACATGAAGTAAAACATGAAAATAGGCAAAACAAGTGTAAATGTGAAAATCATCAAAACTAGCCTATACATGTGCATATAGTGGGTACAAATGAGCATGAAGTGCAAACATATATGAATCAATTTGTTCTCACTATTTGTACATGTATAATACAAGTTTTGATAAAAACTACATCTAAGCATGTTTTTACCACATGAAGCACATAAAACAAATAAAACATGATCATGCTAAAAATATCATGAATGAGCAAGCATGAACATAAATAAAATGGGAGTTTAGAGATTGTTACCAACTCCAAAGCTCCAAGCATGGTGGTCATCCCACCAAAAATTTCCTTGATAGTGATGCATCAAATGTGTGTCCATCAAATCCATTTGCATCCACCATCAAGGCACCAAGTCTCTCATGCCTTGAGAGATCCCTCACCTACATCAAAAACATGGGGTGGGGGTTTTGGTACCCATATTTTCTTGGGTCCTTTGGGGTTAGTCTTGTAAGGAACCTAAAATCTTTTATTAGCAAAATTTAAATGATGCATCTTATCAAAACAAAACTTTGCTAAATGGCCTTTGCGGCCACAATGTGTACATGTGTACACCTTAGGATGCTTATGTGTGTGTGAATGATCATGGTGAGCAACATAAGCATATGCATGATGGGTATGATGTGCATGAACATGTTGAGTTTGTTTCTTTGAAAACATTGACTCCATTCTAGTATGGTTGAATGCACACGAGTTCAAAGTTGAACTCAAATTATTAATTTTATCTTTCAAAACATTAATCTCACTAGTGGTGGCATGTAAAGCATGGTGAGATATAGAGTCAATTTATTTTTCTTTTTCGAAACAAAATCTTTTCTTTTTCATAAATTTTTCTTTTTAAAGACTTATTTTCTTGAAAAACAACTTCTTTTTGTTTTTCCACCAAATCAATTTTATTTTTCAAACTTGTGTTTCCTTCACAAAGATCATTCAATTTAGACATAAGGGAGACATTTTCATTTTTCAAATGTTCTTTTTCCTTTCTAAGCATGCAATCTTAGATTTAAATGAATCTTGTTCTATATGCATGCAAGCAATGTTCTTTTTCAAATTTTTATTTTTCCTTTTAAGCATGTCATATTTTTCATGCAATAATTGACAAAATGAAGTGAGCTCATCATATGACATGTTATCATCTTCATCCTCGGATTCGGTAGTTACCTCGAGGAGGTTATCCCCTTAGACCATATAGCACTTGTTGGAGGTGTAGCTTCCAACATCCGAATCGCTCCCCGCATAGTAATGATCTTTTTCGCCAAGGGAGATGAGGGTATTCCATACTACAAAAGCCGAATCAAAGTTAGAAACTCTAGATAAATAAACATAATCTAGGGTAGACTTTAAAGCATTAAGGGCTTTTGCATTAGCCTCAATATTCTTACCATATAAACAATAATCATTATTAGTGATGGCAAGATAAACATGATAACCTAGGGCTTTGAGGTACAAGGACATCTTCACCTTCCATATATGGATGTTAAGAATGTCAAACATGGGTGGTGACATGAAGTCCATGGTGTGTGTAAAAATGTTGTGATTAGCCTAAAAATGAGGATCTTTAACTCTAGGTTGTTAGACCTAAATCAGAGTACCAAGCTCTGATACCAATTGAAGGTTCACCTAGAGGGGGGTGAATAGGTGAAGGCTAATCTAATGGTCACTTAATGCCAAATGATGCGGAAGCTAAAAACAATTATGACCAAATTAATCTTTTACACTAAACACTATGTATAACACAAGAGTGTTGCCGAATTTCCCGTGAAGAGCTCTGGACAAACTCCTCTAGATTCCCCTTGAATGGGTTGAGGTGCCGCGTTGGCTCTCTTGGTTGAATACAAGTGTTAGCAAATAATCCCAAACAAATATATTAATATGAGCACAAGGAATATATTATGCATATAAAGGTAAAGACAAGATAAGTAATGCAAGATATAAACAAGTAAATAGAGAGAGAAATGGCAATCGCAAACACAAAGGGTTTGTTTCGAGGTTCGAGCACACTTGCTCTACATCCCCGCCTTCGACACACGAAGGATTTCCACTATGCAAGATCCCAATGGATCTCTCCTCGGTGCCGCAACACCTACAAGCCCTCGGACTCCCTAGTCCCGTACACACGCAAGCCCCACAAGCTTGCCGAGGCCGCACCTCAAACACGAAGTTCGCACCCGAACTCGAAACAACGCGGACACATACGTCCGCCTCCTCAAAGTACAAGAAATGATCTCTTGGTGATCTAAACACTTTGATCACCAATAAACACTCTCACAAAAACACTCCTATAGAATGATAGCTCAATGGGTTGCTCAAGTGTTTGTGAGAAAAATAAGGATAAGAGTGGTGGAGGAAAACTCAAAGAAATCACTTTTACACTCTTGATAAACCTTTCCTTTTGATTGGAAATATTTGCCCTCAATTTTATGGAGAAAAACCTCTGAAAAGAGTAGGAAAAACTGGCTCTAAAACTTCTCCAAAATCTTGTATAAAACAAATGACCAAACCCCCAAATTTATAGGCTGTCAAAAACTAGCCGTTGGGGTCTGTCAGACCTGTCGGTCGACCGCCCGATCGACCGCCAACGGTCAAAAATTAGACCGTTGGAGCCTCCGGTCGACCGCCCAGTCGACCCAAAAGAACAGAGAGCACTGCTCTCAGTTCCGGTCGACCGACCGAGTCGACCGGCCAACTGCCAGGACAAGGCGTGCACGCTGTGCACGTCGGTCGACCCAGCCGGTCGACCGACTTCAGAGTTAGTCGACTATAAAGGTAGTAAGTCGACTATCTGAAGCCTGAAAACAATTTTTCTGGGATTTAAAACTAAGTCTTTTGATTGAAATAAAATCCCATAAAATACTTAAAAAATCTACAAAAATAGTTTTACCAATATACTTTGATAAACAAACATGCTTGCACAAAATCAAGACATGTTATAAATGATTTGGACTATTTTTGTAATATGGAAATATTGGCTTAAAACAAAACGATATTTTCCAAACTTGATTTTTCTAAAACTCCTTTAAATAAAAACTAGATATTTTGAACTCATTAAAGCATAGTGTGTATGGATATGATCCATTACACAAATAAGATGAAATATCTAAGTTTTTGACATTAAGCTCTAAACTAGGTTTTGGATTAAAACATGTATATAAGAAAACACCAAAAACCAAAATGTATTTTTCCAAAATGAAAGTCTTTTCTAAATTGAAAATTCTTTTATGAAAAGACAACTAAATCAAGAGTGTGTGTGTGTGATATATACTTGAGCAATCCACCAACTACTCTATCCTTTACATTTTTAACTAAAAGAAAAATAAAATCTTATACCTAGACACAAGTCTTCATCTTCTTGAAGTCTTCACTTGAAGGCTTCTCATGTTCTTGACTTGGTCCAAACACGATCCATAGAGCTAGACTCCTCTTGAGTACTTGATGTGATCTTGATGTACAAGCTCTTGAATCAACCGGTACTAGCTCCAAAACTTGACTTTAAATCCTTTGTTGAAGCTCCACACCTACTAAGATCTTGATAACAAATCTGTCACTAATTAAACACAAGATCATTAGTAAACATAACTACATGAGTTGATCATCATCAAAACTAGAGTGATGGGCCTTTGGGCCAACAGAAACAACTAAAACTATCTTAAAAACTACTCAAAAACTCCTCTCTCTCTCTCTCTCTCTCTCGGCTCTGGAAAACACCAGGGTATTTATAGGCAAATTGGGATATCAGGGTACACGTATGGAGCCGCGCGTCAAATCTTGGCGTGCGGCTCCACAAGGGAGTCACGAAAATGCGGCTATGGCCGCGTGCGCGGTGCCTCCTGCAACGCAGTCCACTCCTGTTCCCCTGTCGGTTGGATGTTCGGATTTCCTGATTTGGGCCCCTGATTTTGACAAAACCACTCTTCAAATTCAATAGCTATCTTTGTAGGCTTTTAATCACCAATTAAATGGTGATTTTGGGGTCTTCATTTCATGCCATGGACTTAGAAACACGCAAGAGAGGTATTATTAGCAGAATTAAATAATAAATAAATGTGAAGATGTGATATGAAATAAGAATTTTTTGAGACTAATCACACTCCCACACTTATCTGTTGCTTGTCCCGAGCAAAACAAAATGAACGAAGAAAATTATTACACCACTTTCGCAGGTGACGCGATTGCACTGAGCATGTGTAACAAGCCGTTAAACCTCTAGGTTTCCCCTAGAGGAGGAGTTTTGTCTCATGAGGGTTTTCAGCGGATTACACTCACAAAATCCATAAAGAAAGAAATTAAATATTAGTATTTTGAAAACGTATTTTGAAATAGAGACAAAATCTATTTCACGGTGTACTGGTCCAGGATTCAATGTTAACTCCGGAATAGAGAAAAAAATCTGGTAAAGATACCAGAGTCATTATTGAATCAAAAAGTTAAATAAAATTACCAACTTGAGGTTCAGGATCACTTTCAAGCTCAAGTTCAATTTCGAGAAAAGGATAACTTGCTAAAGTCAAGGTGGTTCTCAAAATTTTTGGCAAGTTCAAATGGATGTAATGAAATTGAATCTTGATTTTCGTCCACGGAAGGAATGTGAATGGGTAAAATGATCAATTCATGTTCAGGATTTATGGGAATCAAGACTGGCTCAAGAACGTTACTTAGTTCAGGTAACAATATAGGAGTCAATATTGATTCAAGGATTGGAGTCGAATCACTAAATTGAAGCTCAGGTTCACATTCATCTTCAAGTTCAATTTCAGGAAATGGATAACTTACCAAACTATCAAGAGGTTGATGTTGGACAAGTTCAGGTTGGTTTGATGAAATTGAAACTAAATTTCCAAAATGACATGATTCTTGGGTCCAATAAGTAGAGTTAGATATATAAGGATCGGTCAAAGGTTGACAAGAAAGATTTTTCTCGCTCTCATTAATCAATTTGCTCATAAGTGAGTCTAACCTACTGATAGGCCGTAACAGAATTTTGAGTCTGAATCATGTCTTTCATACTTTTTGCAATTGGTTCTTCTTGAAAAGGTAAGTATGAAATTTGATTTTGAAAATTGTGGTGAAATTGTGAGTCCATCAGATTTTGTGATTGCTGCTCAAACTCACGCAAGGGTTCCATACTCAAGTCCAGTATTGATGGTTATTCATTTGGAATTGGTGAGACTGGAAAAGATGAGTAAGACTCTTGAAATTTTGGTTGAAATGATGAGTCTAACATATTTTGAAATCGTTGCACTTTTTCACAAAAGACGTCCAAACGATTTTCTAGCTCAGATTCTTCTTCAATTGGATGTTCTAGAAAAGAAGTACATGGAGTTTGGTTTGGGAATGATTGTGAATTGAGCAAATTTTGAATTTGTTGTTGAGACTCAAGCATGGCTTCCATATTCCTTTCCAGATTGAATTTTCCTTTGGTTAGTGGAACAGAAAAAGGAGGATATGACGTAGAATCGGGGAATGAATATTGTGAAAATTGTGGACAAGATGGTTGAAAATTTGACTTAGGGGAGGTGAATCCCATTGACTCTATGAAGAGTTGAAATTATTTTGAAAATTATAGTCATATGATTGGGGATATGGGTCATACTGAATCGGGTAATCCCAACTCGGCATATATGGTTGGTTCATGTTGTACATAGCCGGGTTGGAGTTATCCGAGTCAAATGAGATCGGCGTTGAAAGAATTATTGTTGTTAATATCCATTTCACAATATACGAAAAAGAAAACAAACAAGCAAACAAACAAAGATAAAGAAAAAGAAAACAAGCCTATGCTAGGGTTGACTTAGACCTAGATGACTTCTAACTGGTTAGACTGTCCATGAGGGGTACACATTGTCGGAATCTGACCACGAGTTAATCAGCCAGGTAGGGGCAAGATCAGTGGGAGGTATCCATGATGGAGCACTGATTAGTCTCTAATTTTGCATAATTTTCATAACATTCTCATATTTATTTGATGTAAAATTCTGCTAATAAAGTTTTTCTTGCTTAATCCTAGGTCCATAGTGTGCAAATGAAGAAGAAGACCCTAAACCACAATTTAATGGGTGATTAAAGGCCTACCAAGTAGCCATTGACTTTAGGGAGGAGATTTTGTTAGCCCAGGGCATCAAATCCTGAATCCAAGAGATCAGACGACAAAAGGCTGATGGGACGGCGCTGCCTGAAGCCAGAGCGCGCCGCCCTGGCAGGGTCGCGGACGCGTTTCCGCGGCCCTATGGGCGCGCGCGCGCACCCGTGCTTCGGGCCAGGGGTCGTCCCCCTGGCCCCTTTTCCCCTGGTGCCCATAAATACCCCCCAGGAGACTTCAGTTAGGAAATATCCAGAGAATAGAGTTGTATTTGTTGCTTTGTTGTTAGGAATTTTAGTTGTTGTTTCTTTCTTCTTCTAGTTTTAGTTTTAGCCATTAGAGTGAAAGAGAGAGAGTGTGTACTAGTTGTATTTGAAGGTGACAAGCTAATACAAGTAACTACTTCTCTTCCATTTACTTGTCTTTGCCATTTACTTTTACTTCCTTGTTATAGTGTAACTTCCTTTCTCTTCACTTCTTTTCTTTTACTTTCTTGTAGTGTAACTCCCTTTCTCTTTATCCCTTTTCTTTTGTTGTTTCTTTTACTACCATGTCTAACTAACTCTTCTATTGCATGGCTAACTAACTACTAACCACTAATCTCTAACAACTTGATTGATAACCCAAATGAGTCAGTAGTGTCAAATAAGCCTTGTACAAACGAGAGCTACGGCATCTTAAGACAAGGTTCTAACTCTAACTTACCTACAAGTATTACTTTCTTATATTTCTTGCTTAATGGTTTTTGATGATCTATGAGTTGTGTACTTTACTTGTTGTTGTAAGTTAGAGATTTTCTTTTTAACTTTGTCGATACCATTAGTGCACTTATGTCTTCCCTTATTCTCGCCTTTTATTGGATCTTGATAAGGGAATGTCCAAGTTTTTGCCGTGTTAAGCTAAGTTATAGGAAGAACTTTCACTCGATTTTCACGTGAATAGTTCCTATGCATAAGGGTTATGCTTGCCTATGATCCATCGTGAGGCTACAAGAAGTTAGGGATTAGTGGGAGCAATTAGTAGAAAGTTAGCCATGCGCTGTTACCATTAAGAAAAATCTAGCTTTACAAACCACCAAATCATTTTCAAACAATTCTTGAACCAACTTGTTTTCATTTTCCAATTCTTTATTTGAAACAAAGAACTTTCTCTTTTCTTGAACAAAGAAGCCGCATCAAGCTTCCATCGTTCCCTCCTTGTGGATACGACCCGTATAGTCACTTCACTACTACGGAAGAATCGTAAAAGCAGTAAATCGACCCACACTCTTCTTACTTATTCTTGTGCTTGCTTTTTGCCGATCAAATTTTGGCGCCGTTGCCGGGGAGAGAATGGCTTTATTGTTCAATACTAAAGATTTTTCTTTATTTTTGTGTAGGAGAAGTACCAGGAGCTCACTATCACGGGAAGAGAAAGAGGTGGCCAAGGACGTTGCACGCGGATTCATTTGCCCTCGGAAAAATTCGTGTAAAAGCGAGTTTTTCCGATTGAAGTACTAACAAACTCATTTGCAGGGTTGCCGAAAGCCGCTAAAATTGCTTTCTAAATTTTTTAGTTCCATTGAATGCTTCACCCTATACATGTGTAATAAACTCAACAGAAATTCACTTATTGCTTAATTGAAATTTGGATTCGACTTTTGGATTTAGGGCACGTATTTATTTCAATTCATTTCAATTTCTATTGAAGTGCGCTGGAGAAAAGGTACATGTGCATTCATATAGAATAGGACCAACATTTTGGAGTGATTTATCGCTTTGAGTGTTACCTTGTTGTGAATAAACTGTACACTTGCATAATTGACATTAAGGGCAAAATCCCAAATAAACAAGATAAGGTGGGGATTTCATCACCCTTCCTTAGCCCAAAAATCATCTCCAAGTGCACTCACACTACCCCAAGCCTTAACTAAAAATTGATAAACGTTGGCTCTAGGGACATCTCGGACTCACTAAGAGATTAACCGAGGTTGAAAATTGTAAGAACTATACTCCTGCAAAATTGGTGTCTAAGGAAAGTGGATTGAGAGACAAAGCCTTGAAAGCTCCGTGGTTTGGCGTAATTAAGGCATGTGGCTTACGCCCGGATACCTCCCCCCGAGCTTTGCCCTTTCCTGGACAATTAGCTTGTAGTCGAGTTCCTACAACAACCTTCCCCAGAGAATCGACCAGTTAGGAGTCGTCTAGGTCCAGGTACCTTAAACTAAGGCTTGGTGGTTGTTTTTCTTTCTTTTGTTTGTTTTTTTCTTTTCGATTGTTTGTTGTTTTCACGTTGTTTGTGGTGTGTTGCATACAAGAGTGGGTAAGAGATCCTGTATCTTCCAGATTAACCAGAAATACTTCCTTTCTCTTGCATCCCGAACCTGTGAAGGCGTCAGTTCAGGAAAGATTTTACCCGATCAGAACTTCATTACCATCTTGTATAAAACTGCCTGAGGCAAATGGAATTAATTTGAATTAAAGCCTCAATTCATCAACACTCTCCCAAGTTTCCTGATTTAGAATCGGAGGACGCATACTTCTTTATTAGAGAATTTGAAGAAGTGTGCCTCATGATGCGTATACCCCAGCTAGGAGACGATGCTGTTAGGTTAGATTTCATCCCTTTTTCCCTAAAGGACCTAGTGAAGAAATGGTTGTACAGTTTGGTGGTAGATTCAATCACTACGTGGGATGATTTTGTCAAGGCCTTCTTGAAGAAATTCTACCCAATCCACAAAACTGCCCTCATTAGAAAGAACATAATGCAGTTCAGATAAGAATCGAGCGAGCCATTTTGGAGATACTTTGAGCGATTCAAAGATCTCCTAGCTCAGTGCCCTCATCATGGTGTGGAGAAATGGCATCAGTGCCAGATTCTCTACGATGGCTTAGATTATCAAACGAAAATCCTTTTAAAAACCATGTGTCAGGGAGGGTTCTTGCAGAAGGATGAGAACCAGGGTTAGGATTTATTTGAGAATTTAGCTGAGAAAACCCTGCAATGGGAGCCAGCCTTAGAAAATCAAGGAATTCACAATTTATAGCTTCAAGAGGAGGACTCCTATCTCTAGAATCATCCATACCTACAGAAGCTAAGATTGCAACCCTAATGAGGAGAATAGAGGCTCTAGAGACGAAAGAGCCAGCCAATGTCAACCAAATCAACCCACCACCAATTTATAATCCGGGTTGTTCATACTGTCAGGCACCAAACCATGTCTTTGAAGAGTGCCCTGTTTTCCATGCCCAGCAAGTGCCACCGAAACACCTGAACACGGCTTACTCACGGCCGCCGCACAATCCCTACTCGCAAACATACAATCCAGGTTGGAGGAATTACCCCAATTTCTCTTGGGCGCAGAACAATCCTCCTAGGCCAAATTTCTCCAACAATTTTCACCATCCCAGTCCTCCACCAAATTTTCCCAATCAAGCTCCATCTTCTTCCTCTCAAAGTTCACCAATGGAAAAGAAATTCAGCAAATTAGAGGAGAGCATTGAAGCTTTTATGAAGTCTCAAACTGCTTTCATACAAAATCAGGGACAAACGCTAAACAATCATTCACAGGCTATATCGAGATTGGAATTACAGATGAGCCAAATAGCTAGCTCCCTAGAAAGACCAAAGGATACTTTACCTAGTCAGCTACTAGTTAACCCAAAAAACTCCAATCAAGCTTATGAAATTAGGATACATCGATCAACCAATGAAATTTTGTTCATATACTTCGATTTGGAAAGAAGTTAGACAACCAGGTATACCAACAGAAAAGTCCAGTCCATCCTGATCCTACTCTAGTCTCCGCCTCTGCTAGTTCCCCCAATTAGCTCCACAAACATCTGACGAGGACAAAGCTGCTGAACAAGTTCATAAGCCTATAGCCCCTTTCCCAATAGGCTTAGGAATAACAATAAGAATATGCACATGGAGAAGATGTTAGAGATGTTCAACCAGGTCAAATTGAATGTGCCTCTTCTTAACGCTATTCAACAAGTCCCAGCTTATGCCAAATTTCTTAAGGATATGTGTATGAAGAAGAGAAAGACAAATGTGCCCACGAAAGTGTTCTTGGCAACCAATATAAGTGAAATTCTGTCTGGTCTCATTTCGGTGAAATACTAGGATCCCAGATGTCCCACAATTTTCTGCACTATTGGACAGATAGAAATTAGTAGAACGCTTCTTGACCTGGAAGCAAGTATCAACTTGCTGAAAAGTCACCTAGAGGGGGGGGTGAATAGGTGACAATGCTAATCAAAGGGCAAATAAAAATTTAAGTTACAACAATCACAATCAAGAATCACAAGATAAATGCAAGCAAGTAAGTATGACAATGAATATGATGAGCAAGTAATAAGTGCAAGCAAAGTAGAGTAAGGATTGCAAGAATGTAAACCAATCGCAAACACAAGGATATGTTATCGAGGTTCGAGCACCCAGCTCTACTCCCCGCCTTCCCCAGAAGGATTCCGACCACTTCCACTATCACAAAGATCTCAAATACAATGGAGTACCCAACTCCTACAATCTCAAGAACAAGTAATTTCCTTGGTAGTCAAAAGACCACAAACTCTCTCTTTCAAATATCTCTTCCCTTACAAAGGTCCTTAGAGAATATTGAGTAGGAATGAAGCTCTTGTTGTAAGTGAAGAAAGAAAATTAAATCAGAGAGTATTTGAAAACCCTTCAGAAAATCAGTGAGAAATTCAGCACAAAAACCAAGAAACAAGTCTCTTTTGAAAGCCTTAAACTTTTGAAATTTTCTAGCAAAAATTGTTGTAACAAATCTCTCCCCAAACACCCCTATTTATAGGAGAGGGCTAGGGTTTAAGGATAAAACATAATTACTGATGTTTAGGAGGTAATTAGATCAAAATATATCCTTAAACGAATTTTTAAACACAAAAGACAAAAATAAACAGCTCACTTAAAATCTGCCCGTTACTGTTCAACGGACACATCGGTCGACTGGGCCGGTCGACCGGTAGATCAAAATTTGACCGTTATAGGCCAGCGGTCGACCGACCCGGTCGACTGAGAAAACCTGTGAGCAAAACAATATCTCGGTCGACCGCCCCGGTCGACTGGCAGACATGCACACTGATACGTGCCTCTGCCAGAACTGCGGTCGACTGGTCCGGTCGACCGGACCAGACTGACACAGACTCGGTCGACTGTCCCGGTCGACCGGATCAGGTCAAAAATCATTTTTGGAAAAGATAATAAAGAGGATTTTGATTTTAACAAAAATACTTTTGAACAGGGAATAGAATTAAACATAAAGATGTATTTGTAGGCAAAAACTTGTATGCAAAATATTTTTGTATAATTTATAAGAAATTATTTTGGAATGAGCATGTGCGCAAAAACGTGTGTGATAGAGCTTCAAACCTATCCACTATTTTTTAACATACTATAAACTGAAAAACAAATTACTTGAAGACTTCTTGAGCTATCTTCAAGTCTTTGAGCCATCCAATGCCTTGCTAGTGCCTTCTCTTCTATGATCCTTCCTTGATGTGCAATTTGCCTTCCTTACTTTGTGGAACTAAGAAGTTCTTGCAGTAGCTAAGCGAATGGTCTCTAAACATGGTACAAAACCTGAAACTCATCTTAACAAACTTGTTAGTACCAAATAGCACCAATTGGTTTGTCATCATCAAAACACAAAACAATTGGAGAGTGTAACCTCTTGGGCCAACAATCTCCCCCTTTTTGATGATGACAAAACAAATAGGCTATTAACAAAAATATATGGAGGAGAAAAACTCCCCCTCAAATTATGCTATACATAAAACACAAGAATATGCTCTAGATACCAATAATTGAAATGATGCACCAATTATTGAAACACAAAAATGCTCTTGATACCAAAAATACCAAAAACAACTAAACACAAGAATTCTCAAAAAAAAACATGAATTCAAAAACTCATTCATACCTAAATATAAAACTCATAAAACAAATCTTTAAAATTAAAGCATATAAATTCATATGGAACGAACCAAGACCAAATGAACTTATTTTTGTCATGTAAACTTATTCTCCCCCTTTTTGTCATACATCAAAAAGGGTTATGAAAAACATGTCTATTCAATAATACAAACATTAAGTTCTCCACAAATAAACGAAAATCTAGCAAAATCAAGAGGTTTAGTGAAAATATCGGCTAGTTGTAAATCCGTGGAAACATAATCAATATCTATATCACCTTTCTCAAAATGATCTCTAAGAAAGTGATATCTAATCTCAATGTGATTGGTCTTACTATGTTGATTTGCATTTTTGGACATGTGTATAGTACTAGTATTATCACAAAATATTTTTATATGATCAAAGTGCAAATCAAAATCAAGGAGAGTATGTTTCATCCAAAGGACTTGTGCACAATAAGCCCCCGCGGCAACATACTCCGCCTCGGCGGTTGAGAGAGCTACGGAATTTTGTTTCCTAGAGGACCATGAAACAAGACAATTACCAAGAAATTGACATGTCCCACTAGTACTCTTTCTATCTACTCTACAACCCGCATAGTCGGCATCCGAATAACTAGTCATTGAAAAATCTATAGTTTTCGGATACCAAAGACCCATTCCAATAGTGCCCTTAATATAACGAATAATGCGTTTTACCGCAATAAGATGAGACTCTTTAGGACACGATTGAAATCTAGCACAAAGACACACACTAAACATGATATCCGGCCTACTTGCCGTCAAATATAAAAGACTTCCTATCATGCTTCTATATAATTTAATATCAACATTTTTACCTTGTTCGTCCTTATCAAGCTTGGTTGTAGTTGCCATTGGAGTGTTGCAAGCCTTTGATCCTTCAAGCCCAAACTTCTTTACTAGCTCCTTTGCGTACTTGGCTTGGTTAATGAAGGTTCCGTCTTGTAATTGCTTGATTTGGAGTCCAAGGAAGAAATTGAGCTCACCCATTGAAGACATTTCAAATTCAAGTTGCATGACTTTCTCAAAATCCTTGCATAAAAGCTCATTAGTAGATCCAAAAATTATATCATCAACATAAATTTGCACAATTAAAATATCATTATCAACATGCTTAGTAAAAAGAGTTGTGTCTACTTTGCCTTTAATAAAATCATTTGAAATGAGAAAACTAGAAAGCCTTTCATACCAAGCTCTTGGAGCTTGTTTCAATCCATACAAAGCTTTATCAAGTTTAAAAACAAAATCGGGATGAACATGATCAACAAAACCGGGAGGTTGAGAAACATAAACTTCTTCATTAATAAAACCATTTAAAAATGCACTTTTTACATCCATTTGAAAAAGTTTAAAATTTTTAAAACATGCAAAAGCTAGTGTCATCCGTATGGCTTCAAGCCGTGCAACGGGTGCAAAGGTCTCCTCAAAGTCAATTCCCTCAACTTGAGTGTAACCTTGGGCCACTAACCTAGCTTTATTCCTAATGACATTTCCGGACTCATCCATCTTGTTTCTAAAGATCCACTTAGTACCAATTATTGGTCTATCGTGGGGCTTAGGAACAAGGTGCCAAACTTGGTTGCGCTCAAATTGATTGAGTTCCTCTTGCATGGCAAGCAACCAATATGGGTCCGTCTCGGCTTCGAGAATGCCTTTGGGTTCAAAATGAGAAATGAAAGCAAAGTTACCACATAGGTCATGGAGTTTGGAGCGCGTAGTGACTCCTTTAGATGCATCACCCAAGATGAGCTCCTTAGGATGATTTGTAGCGTATCTCCAAGCTTTAGGAAGCGGTTGAGTGCTTTCCTCCTTATCCTCTTGAACTTCACCAATAGGATCTAGCTTTTCTTCTTGAGCGGGTGAGTCCTTCAAGGATAGTCTCTCCATGTCTTCACCTAATGGTTCAAACTCTACAACATTCTCAACAAACACATTAGATTCTTCAAACTTAACATGCATGGATTCTTCAATGGTTTGAGAAGATCTAATGAAAACTCTATATGCTTTGCTAGTAGAGGAATATCCAACAAAGATAGCCTCATAAGCCTTAGCATCAAATTTACCCAAATTATCCTTAGTATTCAAAACAAAACACTTGCATCCAAAAACTTTAAAATATGCAACATTTGGTTTTCTAGAATGATACATTTCAAAAAAAGTTTTTGAAGAATTTTTGCATAAATAAATACGATTCGATATATAGCATGCGGTGTTTACGGCCTCGGCCCATAAATATTGAGGGAGGTCATATTCACTTATCATTGTCCTAGCCATCTCTTGAAGTGTTCTATTTTTCCTTTCTACAACTCCATTTTGTTGTGGAGTTCTAGGACAAGACATTTCATGCTTAATTCCCTTTTCATCACAATAAGTCATGAAGAGTTGGTTAACAAACTCACCACCTCTATCACTCCTTATTCTCAAAATCGGAAAACCCTTTCTTTTTCAACTCTTTTTCGAAAAATTTTAAAATGAGAAAAAGTTTGATCTTTATGTTGCAAAAGAAAACCCAAGTAAAACGGGAGAAATCATCAACCAAAACAAATGCAAATCTACTTCCATTTAAACTCTTAGTTTTAGTTGGTCCAAAAAGATCCATATGAATTAATTCTAAAGGCCTAGTTGACATGATATCCTTGATTGGTTTAAAGGAAGACTTGGTTTGTTTCCTAAGTTGGCACGCACTACAAATGCGGTCTTTCTCAAAATTCAAGCAAGGTATACCCTTCACCAATTCCTTTGAATTAATCCTAGAGATATGGTCAAAAGATGCATGTCCTAATCTTCTATGCCAAAGCCAAGAATTTTCATCAAAAGCATTTAAGCATTTAGTAGAACAATCTAAATTAAGCATGTCAATAATATAAACATTATTATCACGAAAACCGGTGAGAATACAAACATCGGATTTAACATCAAAAATCTTACAAGAAGTATCATCAAAAACAACTTTAAGTCCACGATCACAAAGTTGACTAATGCTAAGCAAATTATGTTTTAAACCATCTACTAAAACAACATTCTCAATAATAGGAGATGCACCAATTTGAATGTTACCTATACCGATGATAGTTCCTTTGGAGTCATCCCCGAAGGTGACGGTGCCACCTTCCATGTACCTTGATAGGGTTGTGAAGTTGTTGATGTCCCATGTCATGTGTCTTGAACAACCACTATCAAGGTACCACCGCTCCCTACGTCTTGGAGCTTTGGTGTGTACCTACATCAAACAATTTAAGACATGATTTTGGTACCCACATTTTCTTGGGTCCTCTAGGGTTAGTGTCATGAACCCAAACAAGATTATTTGTTCTATTTAGTTGATCATAGCAAAACTTAGCTAAATGTCCATTTTTACCACAATATGTGCATCTATATACTCTACCATATTTAAAAGCATAATGGGTGTGTGATTTGTGAGCATGAGCATTGTGAGCATGAGCATGAGAGGTGCTAGCATGAGAATTTTTATCTTGTGAAATTTTAGCATGTGAAGTGTGCTTTTTAGAAAACATGTTCTCAAGTTTCTTAGTATTGAAAGCACAATCATTTAAAACTTTTTCAAAATCATTCATTTTGGATTTAAAAGAAGAAATTTCTTTTCATCAATAATAGGAGATTTTGCCTTACAAGAACTCTTGTAGGCACAAAATTCTTTTTGCATGGAAATGAAATTAGAAGAAACATCATCTTTTTCTTTAGAAACAATGGCAAGTTGATTCTTAAGAAAAGCAACTTCTTTTTGTAATTTTATGCATTCAAGTTTCTTGTTATCATAAGTTTCAGAAAGTTCTACAAAAACATGCACTAGAACTTCCTTACTTACATCATCATCTTCATCATCAAGGGATTGAGGGGTTACCTTGGGTGTGTTTGCCATGAAACACATATTAGCTTGATCCACCTCCTCTTCGGACTCGCTTTCCGAATCCCACGTAGCTTTGTAAGCTTTCTTTTCCTCCGGCTTCTTTGGCTTGAAGGGGGAAGTCATTTTCTTCTTGAACTCCGGACAATCCGCCATGATATGTCCGGGTTTGCGGCAATTGTAGCATATGATCTTCCGCTCCTCTTTACCTTCGAATTTTCTCCGGAAGTTGAACTTGTTCTTTCGGTACAACCTCTTGACATTCCGCACAAGTAGAGTTAGCTCCTCATCTTCTTCTTCGTCATCTTCATCGTCATCATTGGTGGATGAAGTCTTGAAGGCTATGGATTTCTTCTTTGAAGTAGTGGCCTCTTCTCTTGCCTTCTTCTCCATCTCATGGGTCTTTAGGTTCCCAATGAGACTAATGAGGTCCATCTCGTCCTTGTCGTTCAACTCCTTCAAGGTGGTGGCCTTGATCTCCCATGATGAAGGAAGAGCCCGAATTACTTTCCGCACCTTTTGATGGAGATGTCATCACCTAAGGAAGAAAGACCATTAGTGATTTTAGTAAACCTTGTAGCCATACTATCAATAGACTCATCATCAAGCATTTTAAATGACTCATATTGGGACCTCAAGAGATCTATCTTAGCTCTCTTGACTTGTGAAGTCCCCTCGTGTGTGACCAATAAGTGTTGCCAAATCTCATAGGCGGATTGGCAATGAATTACCCGTGTAAGGTCATCCTCATTCAAGGCGGTCAATAGGGAGTTTTAGGCCTTGGAGTTAGCCTCATATAGTTTAAAGTCAAGGTCGGTCCAAGTGCTCTCATCACCATCGGGTGCTTCATAGGGTTTGGTCAAGGACTTGGCTACTAAGCTACCCAAAGATTGCAAAAATATAGTCATCCTAACCTTCCAAATTGGGAAATTGAGGCCATCAAATTTAGGTGGGGATTTAATGTTGTCGGCCATGTTTACTAGTGATGAATGAATGAAATGAAAATGTTGATTAGCAAGTTTTAAGGATCTCTCTATGGATGTTAAGCCAAACCTAGAGTCCAAGCTCTGATACCAATTGAAAAGTCACCTAGAGGGGGGGTGAATAGGTGACAATGCTAATCAAAGGGCAAATAAAAATTTAAAGCTACAACAATCACAATCAAGAATCACAAGATAAATGCAAGCAAGTAAGTATGACAATGAATATGATGAGCAAGTAATAAGTGCAAGCAAAGTAGAGTAAGGATTGCAAGAATGTAAACCAATCGCAAACACAAGGATATGTTATCGAGGTTCGAGCACCCAGCTCTACTCCCCGCCTTCCCCAGAAGAATTCCGACCACTTCCACTATCACAAAGATCTCAAATACAATGGAGTACCCAACTCCTACAATCTCAAGAACAAGTAATTTCCTTGGTAGTCAAAAGACCACAAACTCTCTCTTTCAAATATCTCTTCCCTTACAAAGGTCCTTAGAGAATATTGAGTAGGAATGAAGCTCTTGTTGTAAGTGAAGAAAGAAAATTAAATCAGAGAGTATTTGAAAACCCTTCAGAAAATCAGTGAGAAATTCAGCACAAAAACCAAGAAACAAGTCTCTTTTGAAAGCCTTAAACTTTTGAATTTTCTAGCAAAAATTGTTGTAACAAATCTCTCCCCAAACACCCCTATTTATAGGAGAGGGCTAGGGTTTAAGGATAAAACATAATTACTGATGTTTAGGAGGTAATTAGATCAAAATATATCCTTAAACGAATTTTTAAACACAAAAGACAAAAATAAATAGCTCACTTAAAATCTGCCCGTTACTGTTCAACGGACACATCGGTCGACTGGGCCGGTCGACCGGTAGATCAAAAATTTGACCGTTATAGGCCAGCGGTCGACCGACCCGGTCGACTGAGAAAACTTGTGAGCAAAAACAATATCTCGGTCGACCGCCCCGGTCGACTGGCAGACATGCACACTGATACGTGCCTCTGCCAGAACTGCGGTCGACTGGTCCGGTCGACCGGACCAGACTGACACAGACTCGGTCGACTGTCCCGGTCGACCGGATCAGGTCAAAAATCATTTTTGGAAAAGATAATAAAGAGGATTTTGATTTTAACAAAAATACTTTTGAACAGGGAATAAAATTAAACATAAAGATGTATTTGTAGGCAAAAACTTGTATGCAAAATATTTTTGTATAATTTATAAGAAATTATTTTGGAATGAGCATGTGCGCAAAAACGTGTGTGATAGAGCTTCAAACCTATCCACTATTCTTTAACATACTATAAACTGAAAAACAAATTACATGAAGACTTCTTGAGCAATCTTCAAGTCTTTGAGCCATCCAATGCCTTGCTAGTGCCTTCTCTTCTATGATCCTTCCTTGATGTGCAATTTGCCTTCCTTGCTTTGTGGAACTTAGAAGTTCTTGCAATAGCTAAGCGAATGGTCTCTAAACATGGTACAAAACCTGAAACTCATCTTAACAAACTTGTTAGTACCAAATAGCACCAATTTGGTTGTCATCATCAAAACACAAAACAATTGGAGAGTGTAACCTCTTGGGCCAACACTTGCTACCTTTCACAGCATACCAGCAACTTGGGTTGGGCGAGCTGAGCCCAACTCGAGCCACCATTCAGTTAGCTGACCGACCTGTGAAAATCCCCAGGGGGAAATCACAGACGTCCTTATCTGAGTTGGGAATTTCATCTACCCCATTGACTTCATTGTGCTTGAGACCCAACCTGTGTCAAATCCATGGTCTCAAACTCCAGTCATCTTAGGACGTCATTTCTTTGCTACAACCAATGCCATAATCAATTGTAGGAATGGGTCCATGCGATTGACCTTTGGAGATATGATTGATTGAGATTTTGATAATTGAAATAGAGTTCAGAATTCTTAGTCTCAATGCGAATCCGCTGTAGCAAGGGCTCAAGCGGGTCGTGATCCTCAGGGAAGGATGCGATGCAAGCTTTTCGACTCGATTCCTCTGTGTCTTCAAAAATAGGAGAGAAGAGATTAGATCTTGATATGTATGATGTAAAAGATGTGGTTTTGCTGATTTTCTACCACAACCCTATTGCAAGTTAAGGAGCTTGATCTTCATCTTAAGATTGATATGATTCACCCTAGGTCATTACAAATAATTCAAGCAAGAAAAATCAATACTAGATTCTTGCTAAGTTACATAATCTAAAAACTAAACTATGGTTCATCCTAACATCTAGGTGCAGCCTAATAAAAGATGAATCTCAAACTTATGTTGTCCTAGTTCTTAAGTTGAAGTCATGAAAAGTCTTTTTAATATGCAACCTAGATTAGGATTTCTAGGTATTTGTTTAATCTTCTAGAAAAATTGTTTTTAATACCTAGGGTTTCGATTGATGTTCCTTAATCAGATCTAGGCTTAACTGCTCTAGGGTTGCTTCAAGAGTCTCAGCAAACCACTAGAGAGATTTAGTTCTTCATTATTTTTTTTTCTTTTCAAATTATTTATTTTTTTTTATTATTTTTTTATGAGAAAGATTGCAAGGAAAAGAAAACGAAAACAAGAAGAGATCACAGATTAAAACAAAGAGAGATCACAAAAGAAATAAAGTAAAGTTGCAGAAATTAAAAGAGAACAAAAGAGTGACCTTTATTTCGTTGAATCTCCGGTTACACAATCGTCTCCTTCTTCTCCACAAATAGCATGAAATAAAAATTATAACTTTGAATAAAAATGGCTAAAGAAAACCCTAATCGTCTCTGCATGCCCTGTACGTTGCACTTTGCAGGGATATTTATAGTGTAGAAGAAGATAGAGTCCCGGATGAAGTTGTAGACGAAATCTGGTAGTCAGACTCATCCACTTTGTCGCGCCTTGCCGAGCTTCCGCGGCACTTTTGTGGCTTCTGGCCGCGCGCTTTGGCGCGTGGCCTCTCCTGGTCCGTCCATGTGGGCACCTGCTTCTAGAAGTTGTATCCTGGCCTTTAATCTTTGGATTTGGATATAACTTGGGAATCAAGTTATCTAGATCCCAAATCTTTTCCACGAATTTCCTTCTCTTCTTTTAGCTTTTATCCTCATCCTGCAAGTGTTTAGGGTTGAATAGAAGTCTATCCTTCCCTCTTCTTTGTATTTGCAACTTTGGCCCTTGTGTATTTGCAATTTTGACAATTGATATTTGCACTTTGACTCTTGGGCTTCAAACATGGGCTTGGATCTGGGCTTTTGGGCTCTTTAAGCTTTATTTATTGTTAAATAATAATTCGAGGCCTGCACACATTAAATAACGAAATATTAATAAATGTGCATTATAATATGAATAGATGTGCAATTGTGATGGTATATATGATGATAATTATGCATTTTTCACTACCTATCACACCCCCACACTTATCTTTTTGCTCGTCCTCGAGTAAAAATCAAAAAGAAAGAGAAAAATCTAACCTAGCTAACTCACTTTCGTAGGAATCACGGTTGCACTTAGCATGTGCAACAAGCCGTTAAACCTCTAGGTTACCCTAGAGGACGAGTGTTGTCTCGTGAGGGTTTTCAGCGGATTACACCCACAAAATCCATAAAAAGGAAAATATTTGACTTATATTTGAAGAGACTAAGTAGTCTATAAGTTTTAGGATCCTCAATTTTATTCATTCTTCAAACCTAGTCTTTATAAAGTCAATTGTTATTCATTTTAGGTAAGGATTAAAATTGAATTTCTAATATAGTCTTTTTCGTTACCAAAAGTCATACGCACCCTTGTGATTCTAGGAATTCCTTAACTTGGACTCTCATGCCTCTTTATTATTTTTATAACATCATCTAATTTTCTTTCGTGTAAGTATCAAGGCTTCTTGAGGCCCTTATACCTAACTAATTGACTATTAGATGTGTTAATATATATATATATACATATATATTTTTTGGCATGTATAACTCATCTAATTTTCTTTCGTATAAGTATCAAGGCTTCTTGAGGCCCTCATACCTAACTAATTGATTATTAGATGTGTTAATACATATATTATATTTCTTAGTCTTCTTAGGCTTTCTAATCCACCCATGTAACGAACTTAAAGTCGATGACTCCCAAACCGGTTGGCTTTAGGGCACCAAGTGAGAAAACACCCCGCGGACTCAAATTCGAGTGAACTAGGCCCCAAAACTAAGGACTTTATTTTATTTACTCACCTTTAGGCATGAATACTTATGCTTCTTGAGGCACATGTATCAGCTTAATTGGTGATTTTTTTTTTCTTCTTCTTTTTTTTTTTTTTATGAGGCACAAGGTCTTTGTCTTAGAATCCTAGATATGCATTTGGTATGCACATTTCATTAAGGTAAAAATCAAGACTAATTATTTATTCAATTTCTCTCCTATAACTAAAAATTAAACAATTTATTTATTTTGACCAAGTTTTTAGAAATCCTAATCATGATTTTCCTAATCCTTAAAACTAACTTATATTTCTTTCAAAAAATAAGTCAAAATATTTCCTTTTTATAACATTTTTTTTTTAAATTTTTTTTTTCAGATTTTTTTTTTTTTTATATTACATACCCTTCCCCCACACTTGTTTCATGCATTGTCCCTAATGTATGAATGAAATGTATGGATGCATGAACTGGCAGAAAGATATAATCACCGATACAGTGGGTCAAAAAGACCCATCGCCGCATTAGCTTCCGGCACAGACTCCAAAAAGATTTTAAGACGTTGACCATTTACCTTGAATATTTGTTGACTGATTTTTCCTGCACACAAAAATTAGAATATTAGATTAAGAATAGATCGTGCGAGGAATCAGTTCTAATCCGCGGTAGCAGGGCTATGCGGGTCGTGATCCTCAAGGAGGGACTGCGATAGAAGCGTTAAGCAAGTTTCTCTAAAAATTTATCTTTTTTAGTTAATTTGTTAGTCACGATGGTATTTACAAAGAAAAGTGGTATTTACAATGAGTTGTGGGAAAGAATATTGGAGAAGTGTGGATTTGATCTACAAAAAAGAAAAGAAAAGAAAAGAATAGAAAACTAACCTTGGTTGGAGAAAATATGCGAAACCTAACACTTTCTACCTTATTTCGGAGGCATTGAACGTATAAACCTTGGGATCGAACTCAGTCCGTTGTCGCATTAGGTCATCAAGCCTTGGGCAAGCATGAGTTGATACGCCTCGAGGAGGAGAACATCGCCATGGAATATCGTTGGAACCTACTAATCTTCGGTATACTTGTGGTTCGGTAAACGCTCGCGTGCTCGTCAAAGATCAACAAAAAGAAACACAGTAGAAAAGAAAGAGAAAACAAAGAAAAGCAACGACATAAGAACAAAATAAAAATTACCTTTTTATTGATTACAATGGAAGAGAAGAAAATCATCTGTCGGTGTCACCCTCAACAAAGCCATCTCCCTCACTTACATAAAAATTACAAAGAAAAGAAAACCTAGAAGAAACCCTAAAAATCTGAACTTTGGCCCTTTGCTGGACGCTGGACGACGTTCTGTGTTGCACTGCAGGGGATATTTATAGGTGCAGAAGGCCGAGGAGTCCTAGATAAACCTGCCCACGAAATCTGGGATCTGGATGAGATCAAAGTGCCGCGTTTCCGCGGCTTTTGCCGCGGATCCGCGGCGCTTTAGTGGCTTCTGGCCACGCGCTTTGGCGCGTGGCTTCTCCTGGTCCGTTCCTCTGGGCTCCTGCTTTTAGAAGTGTGATCCTGGCCTTTTAATCTGGATTTTCGAGATAACTTGGTAATCAAGTTACCCTTAATCCAGATTTCTTCAAATCTTCTCTCCACGAAATTCCTCTTTATCTTGGCCTTTTATCCTCATCTTGCAAGTGTTTAGGGTTGGATAGAAGTCTATCCTTCCCTCATCTTTGATATTTGCAACTTTAGCCTTGTATATTTGCACTTTGACAATTGATATTTGCACTTTGACTCTTGGGCTTCAAATATGGGCTTAGATCTGGGCTTTTGGGCTCTTTAGGCTTTATTTATTGCTAAAATAACAATTCGAGGCCTGCACACAATAAATTACAAATTATTAATAAATGTACAGAATTAAATGAATAAATATGAAAATGTGATGGTAAATATGATGATAAAATGCACTTTTGACTACCAATCACACCCCCACACTTATCTTTTTGCTCGTCCTCGAGTAAAAAAAAGAAAAAGAAAAAGAAATGAAAAGTTAATCTAACCTAACTCACTTTCGTAGGAATCACGATTGCACTTAGCACGTGCAACAAGCCGTTAAACCCTTAGGTTACCCTAGAGGACGAGTGTTGTCTCGTGAGGGTTTTCAGCGGATTACACCCACAAAATCCATAAAAAGGAGGTATTCGAATTATATTTGAAGAGACTAAGTAGTCTATAAGTTTTAGGATCCTCATTTTTATTCATTCCTCAAACCTAGTCTTAATAAAGTCAATTGTTATTCATTTTAGGTAAGAATTAAAATTGAATTTCTAATATAGTCTTTTTCGTTACCAAAAATCATATGCATCCTTATGTTTTTACTAGGAATTCCTTAACTTGGACTCTCATGCCTCTTTATTATTTTTATAACATCATCTAATTTTCTTTCGTGTAAGTATCAAGGCTTCTTGAGGCCCTCATACCTAACTAATTGACTTATTAGATGTGTTAATATATATATATATATATATTTTTGGCATGTATAACTCATCTCATTTTCTTTCGTATAAGTATCAAGGCTTCTTGAGGCCCTCATACCTAACTAATTGATTATTAGATGTGTTAATACATATATTATATTTCTTAGTCTTCTTAGGCTTTCTAATCCACCCATGTAACGAACTTAAAGTAGATGACTCCCAAACCGGTTGGCTTTAGGGCACCAGGTGAGAAAACACCCCGCGGACTCAAATTCGAGTGAACTAGGCCCCAAAACTAAGGACTTTATTTTATTTACTCACCTTTAGGCATGAATACTTATGCTTCATGAGGCACATGTATCAGCTTAATTGGTGATTTTTTTTTCTTTTTTTTTTTCTTTTTTTTTTATGAGGCACAAGGTCTTTGTCTTAGAATCCTAGATATGCATTTGGTATGCATATTTCATTAAGGTAAAAATCAAGACTAATTATTTATTCAATTTCTCTCCTATACCTAAAAATTTAAACAATTTATTTATTTTGACCAAGTTTTTAGAAATCCTAATCATGATTTTCCTAATCCTTAAAACTAACTTAGGTTTCTTTCAAAAAATAAGTCAAAATACTGTCCTTTTTATAACATTTTTTTTTTTAATTTTTTTTTTTAATTAGCAAATTTTTGTTAGTTTCTACTTATGTTAGTATGTTAGTAAAGCCCACCCCCACACTTATCTCATGCATTGTCCTCAATGTATGAATGAATGCATATATGCATGAAAAAGAACAAGGGAAGGCAGAAAATTACCTTAGGGGGTGGTTCCGATGGTGGTCTAATTGGTCCACGAAATGCGGCCCAAACAAGATAACGTGGTAGTTCACTGGACCTACCTTTATTGACCTCTTTTTTATTTACATATTTACAGTCCCCAGAATGAATAGGATCATGGAAGATCCTCTCGTGAAAATTACTCCCTTTACATGACCAGTCCTGGAAAATCATCACAGAGTCATGGTCTATACCTATGTCCAACAAAAGAATGTGACTTGGTAGAATGGTTGACTTGGACTCAAGAATGATAGGTTCAGGAACTAATATCGACTCAGGAAAGAAACTTAAATCAAGTAAGGGTTCAGGAGTCGAGCATGGTTCAAGAGTGGTTCCAAGTCAAGAAATGGAAACTCAAGTCTACAATCATTTTCCCACAATGGAATGTGACTCAATGTTGGTGATTCAAGTTCAGGAATGATGGGTGTGGGAATCAAAACTGACTCTAAAATATTACCTAAGTCGGGTAACAAAACAGGAGTCAATAATGATTCGAGAATTTGAACTTGATCATAGATTTGGGAATCTAGGTCACATATCTCATTAGTTTCAATCTCATAAAAATTGGAACTTACCAATTTTTCCATGGGACTTTCAAAATTGCACAATTGGTCAAGTTCAATATGATCATCAAAAATGGGTGATTCAATTTCATGATCTATGGGTACGGGAATAAATGTTGGCTCAGAAAATTGGTCCAAATTGGGTAAGGATACTGGAGTCAACATAGATTCGAAGATGGAAACTGAATCGCAAAGTTGGGGATCGGGTTCACATTCATAATCTAATTCAATCTTATTGAAATTAAAACTAGCCAATTTGTCCAAAGATTGGGATTGAGCAAGTTCATATTGATGTGATGAAATTGAATTTTGATCAAGGTCTTCTAAACAGAATGATTCTTGGTTCCTATCAAGATGCTCAAGAATGTTTGAAAGTCTAGAAATTTGATCATTCATTTTATCTTGCAACTGATCCACTTTTCTTCTAACCCATCGAATAGATCAATGGAGGACTAAAACCTTGGTGATGTGGGAAAAGATGTATATGAAGATAATGGTTGAACAGGTGGTTGACCATATGGCTCAGGGGTGTTGAATTTCCATTGACTCTGTGAAGAGTAGTGATGATTATTCCAATCTTGTTCATAGTATTGGGACTGGGGCATGTAATGATTCGGATAAGACCAATCTGGCACACTAGGTTGGTTAGAGTTATGATATGCCGGGTTGGTAATATCCGAAAAAGAGGTTGGTGTGTAATATGGATCCTCATTAAAATTGAAAAAATTATTGTTATAGGCCATATCACACAATCACAAACAAAACAAAAAGAAAACAAACAAAGAAGAAAAACTTCTAACCTAAGTTAGGGTAGACCTAGACCTAGACGACTCCTAACTGATTAGACTGTCCACGGGAGGTAGGGTGCAGACTTTGACCACAAGTTAATCAGCCAGGTCAGGGCAAGAGTGGTGGGAGGTTTTCCGTCAAAGACGTTCCTTAATTAAATAACCACCAATCTTCGGGCTTTTGGCCCTCAATCCCCTTCCTAGACACTGATTTGGCAAGAGTCAACTTCCAGCACTGTTCCCCCTTAGGATAATCTCCTAATTGAGTCCGAGATGTCCCTAGGGCCAACGTCTACTAATTTTTAAGTTAGGCTTGGGTTAGTGAGTGCTCGGGATATGATTTTTGGGCTAAGGAAGGGTGATGAAATCCCCACCTTATCTTATTAATGGGTTATGCCCTTAAGATGAATTAGTGCAAGTGTACAAGATAAATAGATAAGAATCACTCAAAGCAGAAAATCAACCAAGAGATGAATCCTATTCTACATGCAATGCGTACGTACCTTGCTTCTCCAGCACTCTTCAACAGTAAAAAAAATAATTGAAAAGACACGTGCCTAATATGCAAACGTCTAATCACTTTTTATTTTTAACAACCAATGATTTACTGTTGAATTATTAGCAATTTACATGTATATCACAGAACAAAACAGAATAGAGCAGTAAGCAGTAATCTCAAATTTCAGCAATCTGCAAAAACTGAATTAGTAGTTCACTGCACTTGCCGCGGATCCGCGGCTCTGGCCGCGTTTCCGCGGCAAACTTGCAGGCCCTCGTGCTCTGCCTTCGAGGGCAGAGGCATTGGGTTGCTGTATGTCCTTACTGCTGCTCTGTTTCTGTTTCCTGTTCTCCAAACCTGCAAACAGAAAGAATAAAGAATTAGTTAAAAATTAAATTTTTTTGTTTTAGAGATAACTTACCGTCCCTCCCCGGCAACGGCGCCAATTTGTTGACTGATTTTTCCTGCACACAAAAATTAGAATATTAGATTAAGAATAGATCGTGCGAGGAATCAGTTCTAATCCGCGGTAGCAGGGCTATGCGGGTCGTGATCCTCAAGGAGGGACTGCGATAGAAGCGTTAAGCAAGTTTCTCTAAAAATTTATCTTTTTAGTTAATTTGTTAGTCACGATGGTATTTACAAAGAAAAGTGGTATTTACAATGAGTTGTGGGAAAGAATATTGGAGAGGTGTGGATTTGATCTACAAAAAAGAAAAGAAAAGAAAAGAATAGAAAACTAACCTTGGTTGGAGAAAATATGCGAAACCTAACACTTTCTACCTTATTTCGGAGGCATTGAACGTATAAACCTTGGGATCGAACTCAGTCCGTTGTCGCATTAGGTCATCAAGCCTTGGGCAAGCATGAGTTGATACGCCTCGAGGAGGAGAACATCGCCATGGAATATCGTTGGAACCTACTAATCTTCGGTATACTTGTGGTTCGGTAAACGCTCGCGTGCTCGTCAAAGATCAACAAAAAGAAACACAGTAGAAAAGAAAGAGAAAACAAAGAAAAGCAACGACATAAGAACAAAATAAAAATTACCTTTTTATTGATTACAATGGAAGAGAAGAAAATCATCTGTCGGTGTCACCCTCAACAAAGCCATCTCCCTCACTTACATAAAAATTACAAAAAGAAAAGAAAACCTAGAAGAAACCCTAAAAATCTGAACTTTGGCCCTTTGCTGGACGCTGGACGACGTTCTGTGTTGCACTGCAGGGGATATTTATAGGTGCAGAAGGCCGAGGAGTCCTAGATAAACCTGCCCACGAAATCTGGGATCTGGATGAGATCAAAGTGTCGCGTTTCCACGGCTTTTGCCGCGGATCCGCGGCGCTTTAGTGGCTTCTGGCCACGCGCTTGGCGCGTGGCTTCTCCTGGTCCGTTCCTCTGGGCTCCTGCTTCTAGAAGTGTGATCCTGGCCTTTTAATCTGGATTTTCGAGATAACTTGGTAATCAAGTTACCCTTAATCTAGATTTCTTCAAATCTTCTCTCCACGAAATTCCTCTTTATCTTGGCCTTTTATCCTCATCTTGCAGGTGTTTAGGGTTGGATAGAAGTCTATCCTTCCCTCATCTTTGATATTTGTAACTTTAGCCCTTGTATATTTGCACTTTGACAATTGATATTTGCACTTTGACTCTTGGGCTTCAAATATGGGCTTAGATCTGGGCTTTTGGGCTCTTTAGGCTTTATTTATTGCTAAAATAACAATTCGAGGCCTGCACACAATAAATTACAAATTATTAATAAATGTGCAGAATTAAATGAATAAATATGAAAATGTGATGGTAAATATGATGATAAAAATGCACTTTTGACTACCAATCAATGATGAAGGAAGTCAATATCTTCAATCTTGAAAGACAACCTATGAATGTCAATGATCAGACTTTTGAGATCAATTCCATTGAAAATCTGACCAGTGAGCATGAGAAAAGTATGGAGATAGAAACGAAGGTAGAGTTTGATCTGGAGGCTAAGGATTTTAATTTAGACCAGATCGTAGATCAGCAGTGGACTGGGCGTCAAGCCCAGGTGTACCTCATCATAGGATTGTAAGCCCGAAGACTGCCCCCAATGAAGCAACACCTTCCCTAGAGCTAAAAGCCTTACCTGAACACCTCAAGTACGCCTACCTGGGTGGAAAGGATACCTTGCCAGTCATCATAGCATCCCACTGTCGGCTATCTAAAAATCACTAAAAGACAAGCCATTAAAAAGTAGAATTTCAAGTTCAAGACGCAAAGCCAATTTTGGCCGCGTCTCAGCCGCACCAAGGCGCGAGGGTCGAAACCCGCGTCTCAACTGCACCAAGGTGCGAGGGTCAAAACCCGCGTCTCAACTGCACTATGGCGCGAGGGTCGAAACCCGCGTCTCAGCCGCACCAAGGCGCGAGTCTCAACAGCCGCGTCTCAGCAGCATCAAGGCGCGAGGCTCAACAGCCGCGTCTCAGCAGCATCAAGGCGCGAGGGTCAAAACCCGCGTCTCAGCAGCTCCAAGGCGCGTGGGTTGACACCCGCGTCTCAGTTGTAACCGTCCCGGTTTCGGGGCCAATCACGGCCCACATAACGGGAAAAGTTAGCACCCATTATGGAGTGTTTTTAGGAGGCACGTACGCCCCTGAAACCCCTATAAATAGCCCCGTCGCTATGAAGAAGGGGTCAGATGATTTTTGGGAGAAAAGAGCTCTGAGAGAAAAGAGAGAGAGTTCAACCCTTTAGAGAACTTGCTGTGTTCAAGTTAGCCTTTGCCGACAATCTCTTTGAGAGTTTTGGTCGACAGAGTTGTGTTACTCCGTCAACCACCTGAAGAGAAAAGCCCCGGAAGATCTCAACGTTCACCCGGTCAACGGAGAACAAGATTCACTCTCCACCGCCACTTGAAGAACCCAGCCTTAAACAAAGAGAGGATTCAAGACTCAACATCCTCCCTCCCTTGTAATCGGAAGACTGATCTGTTGTAATTTTCTATCCAATCAAAAGAATTTTACAATCGAATCCTCCTTTTCTGACGCATACAAGAGATGGCGACTCCACTGGGGACTACATTTGTCACTGATGAACAAATCGTGGCATAAGGTGACGTCCTCTATAAGGGGAAGATGGTCGAATCGCTTGTCGTCGAGTTCGACCAGGCAAAGTATGAAGAATTTTCTCTCTTCCGGCTCTAAGAGCCCAAGGACCCGCGTCTGCCGCAGGGTCTCGACTGGGAATGGCCCCGAAGTCCGATCTGAGGCTCTCTCGGGCGCTGCTGCTGCAAAGGGTGTCGCAGCCAACTGTGCCAGGCAGGATACACGCGCCAACGTCTCTCAGGAGGCCCGCGTGGTCTCAGGCACAACTGCCGTTGCGACCAACCACGCCATGCGGAACACACGCGTCAGCGTCTCTCAGGAGACCCGCGTGGTCAAAATCTCTGGTGTCCAGCCAGTCCACCCTCTCCTCAGTACCAAGTCGTCGTTGGTTTCTCTCCACCTCCACGATGCAACCGAAACGCTGAGCGTCGACAGAGGAGGCGTGCGCGTCAACTGCAAGTTGGAACATCTGATTGTCTAGCTGAGGCAGGACGCAAAGTTCAATCCGGCGCCTTGGCTGCGCCACGTCCAGCACGCGAAGTTGCGTTTGGCGGCCCAAACGCGAGACTCCCCAAATTAGGTCCTCTGAAGTCCAACTCACCAAACGCCAAGGCGAAGCCTGCGCACCTCGTCAAGTGCAAGAGGCACGCGCCCTTAGGCGTGGGGCCCAGCAGCCCACTCACTCTCAAACGTCCCTGCCCCGACGCACCAAGCAGCAACGTGACAGCCACGTCTCTTCTCAACAGAGACGCCAGGTACGCGTCCTAAAGCTGCGACGCGAGAACCACGTCTCTGAATCCTGCGTCCAAGCTGTACAGCGCAAGGATGCCTCCCGCCCTCGAAGTTGCGAGGCTAATCTCTTCGATCCTCTTCCATGGATCTAAGGGATTACTTGACAAAGAAAAGAAGTGCTAATCAAACCACTTCATCATGTTGCTGCCAATGGCTCATCTCCATGCGCTCTGAGTGCCGTTGCGGTTCAGGCGTGAACCAGCAGTCCTTAGTTAGACAGCTGACCCTGATTCCCCATCAGCCAAAAGAAGATGCTCTTACAGGCGGAGGATCTTCTCTGACACTGAATATCCAGAGCTCACTGCTAAAATGGCGAGCAGGAGCAGGGGAAAACAGCCTGTAATCAGCTCCGATGAGTCTGACTCTGAACCGGAAGGAGTGTACCGACACACTCGCACCCGGACCGGGGCCATTCCCCCGATCAACTACAATGCCCTAGCCCGGGGCATTGAGATTAATGACTCGCACTCTGCCATTGCAGAGTCGCAGGCCTCAAACTCTTCTATAGAGAAAGAAGCCTTCACATACATGACAAGCACTTCTGAGGAGACCGCTAAGCGCTTGGAGCTGCAAGCCCAGGTCCAGAAGGAACAACTCGAGATGATTCGTTCTCAGCAAGAATCCATCGACTCTCTCAAGCAGATGCTCGCACAGTTGCTCAAAGACAGAAGGAAATCTCCCCCTAGAAAGTCTAAGGGCAAACGAAAAGAGGGAGAAAGCTCATCTTTCGAACACTCCGAGAAGAAAGAGCAACCCACCTCTGGTTCGTCTAAATTCTCGTCGCAGGAAAAGAACGATCAAGACTAGGGAAAGGTTCATTCTAAAAGAATGAATCAGTTGGAGCAGCGCCTTGAAGCCCTTACCAATCGAAAAGGTCTCCAAGAGGCAGGAGTGGTCCACCCATATCCAGCCGAATGGGACCTAGTTCCATACCCGCCCAAGTTCAAGGCTCCAACCCTCCAAGCATTTAATGGGAAAGGTTCACCGAACCAACACATCTACTATTTCAAGTCCCAAACTGGGAATGTGGTAGATAACGACGCCA
Organism: Agave tequilana; assembly: GCA_038442645.1. NCBI lineage: Eukaryota > Viridiplantae > Streptophyta > Magnoliopsida > Asparagales > Asparagaceae > Agave > Agave tequilana. The sequence continues at coordinate 122,466 of JAVJIF010011602.1, forward strand.
TCCTGGCGCGTTTATTTATCGGCACCCTAAAAAGGCTGGCCTTTGAATGGTTCATGAAGCTCCCAGAAGGTTCCATCAAGAACTGGGGTGATTTGGAGAAGATTTTCTTAACACGCTTCTTTGAAGATGACTCGGAGGTCAACATGCCTACCCTTTTAGCCACCAAGCAGCGAAAGGGAGAGTCTGTTAAGTCCTTCGTGGAAAGATTTCGGAACGTGGCACTCCGATGTCCGAGCGGTATGACCCAGGCTACCCTGGTGGAAACATGCCGCCACAATCTCCAAACCTCACTCCTTGCTCAAATAGGAGTTGCTGAAAGCCGTACCTGGAAACAATTAGTCCAACAAAGTGAACAGGCTGAGGAGATTGTCGCCCGCGTCAGAGCGGAAGAAAACAAACCCAGGCCTGAAAGGTCAACGAGGCTACGCCAGACACATCCCTCCAAGCCAAAAGGAAGAATAACTTGGCAGCAGAGACCAAGTCCCCTGTCAAACCTCAACCGGTCAAGGGAAGTGGCTCTTCAAGCCAACCACGAGCCAACAAGCAGTATTCCTTCAAGGATGAACATGTCGACTCGCTCTTCAAATTACTCAACAAGAGCAATCGACTAAAGCTTCCTGAAGCTAGGCGCCCCGAGGAAGTCAGTAAAACCGACAATCCCAGCTACTGCATGTACCACAGGATGTTGGGACACCCTACCAAGAGCTGTTATGTCTTCAAGGACATCCTTCAGGCCCTGATTGACACGGAGGTATTGAAACTCCGACCAGAGCAGAAGAAGGTGACGGCTAATATGACGTCAGTTCTCCAGTTTGGGAGACAAACCCAACACCCTCTGGAGTAGTCCCTATCCCAAGAGGAAAGCTGAGAATGGTCAACACAGACCTCACCAACAGCAAGAAAAGGGCTTGGTACCTGTTCCCACACCTCAGGGAGAAGTCATATGGGTTCATCCTGACCTTATTGATGGCCAGCAATGGACTACTGTAACTAGCAAGAAGTCCAAAGGCAAAGCAAAGGCTTCATCCTGCAACGTGGTGTGTGCCTCCTCTTGAGAAGCGGAAACTGATATTCCCTCGCTAAACGACTCAGAAGAGGAGACAATAGTTCTAGCCGCAGAACCCAGTCGGCTGGTGGCAGAAACCCGTTCGGGGCAGCCATATTTGAAAAAGTATGGCGAAATGGCGGTAACTCCTTCAAGACCCGCTGCAGAGCCAGCCAAGCCCTCCACGAAGCAACCCGCGGAGAAACAGAAAGAACTTCGGTTTTCTCGAGTTCTTTCAAAAGACATAGCGGAAGGATCCACGGCACCTTACCGCTTTGATGTCCTGGCTCAGTTGGCTAACATCCCGGCGCGGATTACTCTTTATGAGCTCCTCAGGCTATCAAAATCGACCAGAGAAGCTCTACAAGAAGCTCTGGCCAATGCTGAGGTCTTCATGACCCAACTACCAAAGGAGGAAGATGTAGAGAATTGCCTCCACGCCTCCCAAAATATTCCCCGCATCACCTTCACGGTAGATGATATGCAAGTCAAAGGGAAACATGATCGACCCCTTTACTTCACAGGGTATATTTGATCATCTGAGGTGAACCGCATCCAGGTAGATCCCGGGTCTGCATTGAGCATCATGCCTCGCCGGATCATGCAACATTTGGGGATTCCTACTCATTGTTTGAGCCCTACTCAGACGACCATTTATGGGTTCAATGCCAATAGTACCCGTCCAATGGGGAAGGTCAAGCTCAAATGCCAGATTGGAGACCTAAGGTCAGAGGTGACATGCTATGTCATAGATGCTGACACCTCCTACAACTTGCTGCTGGGACGACCGTGGATTCATCGCAATTCTATCGTTTCCTCTACCCTCCACCAGGTCATGAAATACATTGACGGGAGTGGAAAGGTGTGAACGTTGATTGCCAAAAGGCATCCGTTCAAGGGAGTCGAGAATTATTTCACAGATTCCCTCCTGTACCAAGACTCTGAGGAAACAGATGAAATCCCGCAACCAGAGGAACCAGACTCGGGCAATGAAGCCGACACCGAGCTGGAGGAGGATGAGTGTGTGTGGGAGCTAGATCCACCTGTAACGGGCATTAATAGGCTCGATATTGATAATACCTCCGCCGATGATGTAGGCGGATGGTATATTAATGAAGATTTAGATCTAGCGTATTTTTCTGTGTTTGCTTCTGATTCAGTGCCGTCAGACACTAGTACCGACGTGGATGACGATCTCTGGTCGGCAATGGATGCTTTGACATTGTTGCATGTACCAGTGAAATCGTCCTTCGAAACATGTCGAAATGTCGGCGATTCGCAACAATCAATATTCATGGTTCCAGCGAGAAGGAAGGGCCAAAGACCAATTCTTTTTGGACGAATTGAATCCGAACCAATGACTCATGAAGAATCAGAAAGCGAGCAAGAATTCCCTCAGTTCGGTCATTATGAGCCAAAGGCACTCAGAATGATAAAAACATGGGGTATGACCTAACCGGCAGACTCGGGTTGAACTTCGGCAAAGGAAGGAGAACACTACTTCGATCCTTTGTGCCGAAAGGGAAAGCACCTGATTATTATCACCAGACTCGCAGGGGGTTGGGCTATGTGTCAACTCTGATCCCATCAGCCTCTGACTCTGAAGAGACATGGGGCCATGATTACTCATCAGGCACGTCCTCGTGGGAGTCAGATGCTAGTGTCGGCAACATCTTCAAAGAACTTTCGGTGAACATGGTTTCAACAAGCCACCTAGAAGACGGAGATGAAAAATGATCCAATCCGATACAGATCTTTGGATCAAACATTTAAATACTCTTTGGGATACCCGCTTTGAACAGCGAGAGCCACCCACAGAAGACAAGGTTGTTCAGATCAATCTAGGAGATGAGGCTAACCCTAAGCCCATCTTCATAAGCGACGGCCTGTCACCGTCGGAGAAAAAGGATCTAATATCTCTTGTTCAAGAGTATAAAGTTGTCTTCGCTTGGAATCACGAAGACATGCCTGGACTTGATCCTCAAGTGGCTATGCACCGCCTCAACATCAATCCGGACGTAAAGCCTGTCAAACAACAACAGCGACGGTTCCGTCCAGAATAATGGAGGCAATTCAATCAGAAGTCAGAAAGCTCATAGATTCTGGCTTCATCAGGGAAGAGCAACATCCCGATTGGGTAGCCAACATCGTCCCCGTTGCTAAGAAAAACGGAAAGATCCGGATCTGCATCAACTTTCGTGATCTAAACGAGGCTTGTCCCAAAGACGAATTCCCACTGCCAATCACAGACGTCATGATTGATAATACTTGTGGATTCGAACGAATGTCCTTCATGGACGGGTTCTCAGGATACAATCAAATCAAAATGTACCCTGACGACGAAAAGCACACCTCCTTCAGGACACCATTGGGGGTCTACTGCTATACCGTCATGCCTTTCAGACTGAAGAATGCGGGGGCAACATATCAAAGGGCTATGAACGCCATTTTCCAGCAGCAAATGCGTAAAACAGTGGAATGTTATATTGATGACATTGCGGTAAAAAGCCGCGCTAAAGGTGATCATATCACTGATCTAAAGGTTGTCTTCGACATCATGCGGGCCCATCAGTTGAAGATGAACCCTACCAAATCCTTCCTGGGGGTGGCCAGCGGCAAGTTCCTAGGGTTTGTAGTGACTTCCACAGGGATTCATTTAGATCCGGAAAAGATTCGCGCTATCCAGGAGATGCAACCCCCGAAGAATCTCAAGGAACTCAGGGGATTGCAAGGACGATTGGCATACATCCGCAGGTTTATCTCAAATCTCTCCGGAAGATGCCAACCCTTCGCTAAGCTAATGAAGAAGGGTGTTTCGTTCATTTGGGACGACGCTTGCCAATAAGCATTTGAGGAAATCAAGCAATACCTCACACAACCACCAGTCCTTGCAGCTCCGATATCCGGAAAACCTTTCCTGGTATACGTCCGAGCAATGGATCATTCTTTGGGAGCTCTACTAGCTCAGAATGATGATCAAGGATGAGAGCAAGCGATCTACTATCTGAGTAGAACAATGATCGGAGCCGAACATCGGTACAACCCGATCGAGAAGAAATGTTTGGCACTGGTGTTCGCCATTCAGAAAATGCGACACTATCTGGCAGGCCAAACCATAAATGTCATATCAAAAGTCAACCCCTTGAGGTTACTCATGACAAAGCCTTCATCGCTAAATGGCCGACTGGCAAAATGGGCCATATTGTTATCTCAATATGAAATGCACTTTTTACCACAGAAGGCCGTTAAAGGATAAGCGGTGGCGGATTTCCTGGCTGAGCATCCAGATCCGAGGGCAACCAAACTTTACGACGATCTCCCAGACTAGGTCGCTGAAGCCTGCCAGACCCAGACATCCTTTGAAAGACAGGTGTGGCAACTTTTCTTTGATGGTGCATCAAGAACAAGCCCAAAAGGACACATAGTCGCAGGAGTAGGAGTAGTACTCGTCTCCCCGCAGAACTATGTGATTCCTCGAGCTGTCTCATTAATCGAACCTTGTTCCAACAATGTGGCGGAGTACAATGCTTTTTTGATTGGGATGCAACTCGCCGATGAGATTGGCGTTAAAAATCTCGAGGCATATGGTGACTCCAAACTCATCGTCAACCAAGTTCGCGGGGAGTACGAAGTCAGACATGAAGACCTAGTACCCTATTACAATGCAACCGTCCACATGGCTGGGAAGTTTACAAACTTCTACATCGACCATGTACCGCGCAGGCAAAATGCGCATGCAGATGCACTGGCATCCCTCGTTGCTTCTTTAGTTCTTCCGGCTGGAACAGTGGAGAAGATATTTGTCCACAGCCACGACTTGTATTGCCCGAGAATTGCTCCTGAGGATTACCAGGAGCCAACAGGAGATTCTCAAAGCAAAGAAGCACTGGAATTGTCAACCGGTCCAGAGCCTAGAGACTGGCGATTCCCCTACATTGATTATGTCCTGTATGGCATCCTGCCTGAAGACACCAAAGAAGCGGCTGCCATTCGAAGGAAAGCCCCCAAATACTACTATAATGCGATTACGCGAACACTGTATCGTCGATCGCATGATGGGATCTTGCTTCGCTGCCTTTCACAAAAAGAGGCACAGGAGGTATTGAAAGAAGCCCATGACGGCATGTGTGGAGCCCATCAACCTGGCCCAAAACTTGCATACCGACTCCAAAGGTTGGGATATTATTGGCCCAAGATGATTGTCGACGCCATCACTTATGCCAAAAGATGTCACGCCTGCCAAGTACATGGCGATTTCATCCATCAAGCACCAGGCTACCTTCACTCCACGGCCTCTACCTGGCCATTTGAAATGTGGGGAATGGATGTGGTTGGCCCTATCAGCCCTCCATCATCAAAAGGGCATCGATTTATTTTGGCAATAACCGATTACTTCTCCAAATGGGCTGAGGCCATTCCTTTGAGGGAGGTGAAGTCATCTGATGTGATCAAATTCGTAAAACATCACGTCATTTACCATTTTGGGATACCTCGGTGAATTGTCCACGACAACGGACCCCAGTTCATCAGCCAGACTTTCTAGAGATTCTGCGCCAAGTTCAGAATCCAGAGTGTGTCCTCAATAGCATACTACCCCGCCGCTAATGGTCTCGTAGAAGCTTTCAACAAGACCATTGGCAAGCTTCTCAAGAAATTCGTCTCAAAAAGTCAACATGACTGGGATGACAACCTGGGTGAATGCTTATGGGCTTATCGCACAACTGTCTGAACCCCAACCAAAGCTACACCATTTTCTTTGGTATACGGGTGTGAAGCCGTGCTTCTACTGAAAATTCAAATTCCATCTTTACGCGTCGCCCTAACAGCAGAGATGACGAATGAGGAGAAGCATCGACAGCGACTCCAAGAATTGGAAGCCTTAGATGACAAACGTCTGCAGGCCCAATAACAAATCGAGCTTTACCAAGCTCGAATTACCAGAGCCTTCAACAAGAAAGTTAAAGTGCGAACTTTCAAGAAAGGCGACCTTGTCTTAGCCGTCAGAAGACCCATGGTGATGACGCACAAGACAAAAGGAAAATTCCAGCCCAAATGGGAAGGACCATTTGTAGTAGAGTCAGTCTACTCAAATGGATCGTATCGCCTCATAACTTCAAATGGCGATACACTCATGATGCCGATCAATGGCAGATTCCTAAAGAAATACTATCCTTAGATAGTGTTCTTCCACCGATCAAGTTAAAAGTACATCTCTGATCAAAACAAGAAGAGCTTCTTCATTAATATCCAACGCCTCCGACGGCTAAGGATAGAGGAGAATGTTGGCTTTTAAGCCCAACATAAGTCTTCAACAACTCATCATGCTGAGGGGAATAGCATGGCTAGCCAACTCAAACGGTAGTTGGTAAAGGCACCTCAAATCCGTTGACAGCTGAGGATTTGCTAAAAATCCTAAGTGGACTCGACTCCACTCTCCCTCCAAAATCCCTTACCAATTCTCATCCACAGAATGGTAGGACTACAAAATACAGTCGTTGCCAAGTTAACACTATACCTCTGGCACTTCAAACTCCACTTGCCAATTCTCATCAATAGAATGACAGGTCCTCAAATTGCTCATATCGCAAATCTAAATTTGTCAAAGTTAATACCACACCTCTGACAAATTACTGTTAAGTTAACATTATACTTCTAAACAATACATCGAGTTTCTGTCAAGTTAACATCACACCTCTGACAGTCACCTTCCTTCAGACTTCCATATCGAAGCTGAAATGAACGATGCTAAGTTTAACACTACACCTCTAGCATCCAGGTCATCGCCAGGTTCAACAATACACTTATGGCCACGACTTTTCCTCGAACTTCCTCGCTGAAGTCGAGATGACTAATGCCAAGTTCAAATTACACCTCTAGCATTACCCTCATTGTCAAATTAAACATTACACCTATGACAGTGACACTTTTAGTTATCCCAAATAAAACTGAAAAGCTTTTGAGTCAAGTTAATATCACACCTCTGACTTACATTTGTTGGACGCGGAAAACTGTAAAAGCGGACTGGAGCAACTTTTCCTTGAATCAGATGAAAAATTACAACAGGCTAATCTTCCGTTACAAGGGAGGGAGAATGTTGAATCTTGAATTCCCCCTTTGTTTAGTGCTGGGTTCTTCGTGTGGCGGTGGAGAGTGAATCTTGTTCTCCGTTGACCAGATGACCGTCAGTACCGTCGAGGGATCTTCTCCTTGGTAGGTAGAAGGAGTAACTCAGCCCCGTCCACCAAAACTCTAAAAGAGAAGGTAGGCGAAGAGCAACTTGTACGCAGCAAGCTGGCTTGAAGAGTCGAGCTCTCTCTCTCTGTTGATGATCTCTCCTTTTTCTTTTCGAAAATCCGCCCCTCTTCAATAGTGACGGGACTATTTATAGGGTTTTTAGGGGGTGATCGTGCCCCCTAAAAGTGCTCCACGATGAGGGCCAACTTCCCCGCTACATGGGCGGTGGATGGCGCCATAATCGGGGTGGTTACAACCAAGGTGCGGGCACCTTGTTGCTGAGACGCGGGCGTTGAGCCAACGCGCCTTGATGCTGAGACGCGGGCGTTGAGCCAACGCGCCTTGATGCTGAGACGCGGGCGTTGAGCCAACGCGCCTTGATGCTGAGACGCGGGTTTGGACTTTCGCGTCTTGATTGTCACATTTAGCCTTGCGCCTGGATCTTGGATCTCTGCGTTTTGGTGGCTTGTCTTGGTGATTTTTAGACAGCCTACAGAACCCCCTCCAAAGTTTTCGATATTCCGCAGTTAACTGGGACGGATTTCGAAATACTTTGGACTCTAGCTGAGTTCGCCTTCATAACTAGACTGTTGATGCTCCGGGTTTAATCTTATCTGGAGTTGGTCTTCGTGAGTGTACTGTTGAACTCTTTGAAGCCCCCAGAGTTGATCATGTTGAGTGTCTAGATGTACAGTCTAAACCTCCCCGATTGCTTTTAGTCTGTCACTGGCGCACTTTAAGCCAGGAGTGGTTGGTCGTCTGCTTGCGTCAGTGTACTGTTGAACTGATTTTACAGAAGCAGGAGGCCGAACGCAGGTTCTTTTTCAAAAAGCGGAGATGATACTGCTGTAAAGACGCGATTTCTGTAAAGTGCGTCCTTTGGCAATGGAGACGCGACTGATCTTCATAAGGCAGACGCGATGTTCAGCTGAAGACGCGAACTTCGGAGAGACGCATCTTTTGAATATAGACGCGATTGTCTGGGCGCATTTATGGCGATGCTGACGGGGCATATCCATCGAAGAGACATGGCCGTCGGGTGCGAGTCCGTGCCACGTCATGATTGCTCTGCCAGTTGGCCTGGGAACCGACGGGATTTCGCCTTTTGGCGCGCGGATTTCCTGGCGCATTAAATGATCCGTGCCACGTGTAGAGCGACGATTCACTGCCGAGTCGTGGCGCATGATCTTCTCTGTGCGTTAAAGTGATTTTGTTCCACGCGTCGAACGGAGATTCGCCGCAGAATTCATCAGGCCATACGCCGCGTATCTTCGCGAATCCTTGTGCCTATAAAAGGCCACAGTTGGAAAGATTCCTCTTCTTCTCCGAACGCACTCGCTGATAAGATTAAGAAAGAGAACTTCCTCTTCAGTTCATCTGTTTGAACCTCGGATCGAATTGGCCATGGCTCCCAAGACCAAGCCGATTGCTTCTTCTTCAAGGCGACCGTCGCCGAGGCCCGGAGGGGCAGCTCCTCCTCTGCGCAGGATGTTGTTCTCCAAGGTCTCCAAGGTAAATGCCTTTTAGGCGGAAGTTTCACCATTAAAGGAAGTTCAAAGAACCTTTAAGAACCCTTAACACACGAATTTAAATCGTGTTTGATTCCCAGACGTAGTCTTTGGGTTGATAACCATGACGCGGGTTTGGACCCTCGCGCCATTGGGTCCTGCGCTTCAGATTCTTCACTTAGAATATTTTCTAATTGTGAAGGGTTCAGACGCGGACTTAGTTTACAGAACGCGGATTTGATCCTTGCATTCTGTTTCATCAGCTGTTGATTTTGATGAATCTGGCACCCGAGTCCAAGCATTTTGACATCTGGGGATGTGAAAGGAAGGGAGTTACCCTCCTTAACTTCTGGCGATTATGGTGATGGAAGGGTTAAGGTGGATAACTCCCTTCTTTTCGCACCCCAGAAGTGACATCAAGGAGAGTGTTGTGGAGACGCCGATCCTGCAGGTCTGGACGCGGATTTGATAATTCCTGCGTCCAGTGCCTCTTCTGCGTGGATGCGCAGGTCTGGACGCGGATTTGATAATTCCTGCGTCCAGTGTCTCTTCTGCGTTCGGATTATGAACACTTAGCATTTTTTTCTTGCTTTTGATAGAGTATCTAACTAAGTGTCCTTTTCTTTTTGCAGTGCCACGCCCTGCTACTTCACTCGCCAAGAAGCGCCACTTTGGACATGTAGGGGGTGCTGACCGGGACTTGACCTTTGTGTTACAAAGGACTGTTCCTATGACAGCTGACAAGTCGCAGGCTCGTGGGGAGAGGCTCTCGAATGTTGACATGAGGACTCTTCGGGTGCTTATGACTGATGCAGCATTTGCAACGGATGCTGGCATCAAACTGGAGAAGCCTGCCTTCTTCTTCGGAGATCGTATCCACGATGGCGGCCATAGCGTATATGACGGGACTTACAAATGGCTCCGTCAAATAAGGGGTGGAAGATTCTTTCTTCCGAACATGGAGAGGATGTTCCCGTTGTCCTACTTCCAGCACATGTCCGTCCCTCGGAAGATGGAATGGGACCTCTCTCGATATGTCCCTGAGATTACTCTCGGTGATTTGGGCTCCCACAAAGTGTACCGTCATGATAGCCATGATAGGTCAGTTATCGGCCTTTTCCCTGGGTCGCGCAAGTCTGATGTTCCGGCTGGGGAGATACCACAACTTGGCACTACCTTCCTCAACGCATTCATGGAGGCGGAGGGTAATTATCCCATTGGGTTCCGTGCACCGGGGTGGGTCCGTTCCACGGAGAACTATTGGTGGGGCAGGATGGTCGGCTTTGTCCTCACCGAGTTCGGGGATCTGCTAAAGCGTGTGGGACTGTACCCAGCGGTCAGAGCCGTGCAGTGGGGGATCCCTCAAAGCTCTCAGAACTTCTTCGGGATTCTAGAGCGTTATAATTCTTTGACGGGGACGTTCTTCACTCCGGTCGGGGAGATGGGCCTTGCTCTGCACGAGCTGCATGAGGTCTCGGGGCTGTCGACAGGGGACATTCCCTATGAGGAATATGTCCCGACCACGGTGGAGCTTCACCATTTGAAGGAGGAGTTTCCCCTCATATATGAGACCTACTGGGAAGTTCTATGTCACTTCCACATTTGCGGCCAGATAACCAAATGGCGGTCGCAGGGAGTCAAGGAACTGTCTTGGGCCAGTTACTTGTTCAACAACGTCAACACCAAAGACCATCGGATAACTCGATTGGCTCCCAGCTCCGACAGGGAGGTTGAAGACAGGATCGACCAGGCTTCTGACAGTTTCTACACCACGGAGTCGAATGAGGACGGTTTCGACCCTGACTTGGTTTTTGAGAGCTTTCACCATCAAGCCCGGACCCCTATCTCCGATCGGGCGCTGTTGGCGGGCTTTCTGATGCTGTGGCTGAAGCGCTGTGTGGTGCCCACGCTGCCACATGAAGTCATTGTTGCTGACGTGGTGCACCCGGCGGTGCTCCTGGCTCATGGCAACCCCATAGCCCTTCTCCCGGCCGTGGCGGCTGGTATTCAGAGCGGGCTGCGGGCGCTCACTAAGAGTTTCTGCGAGCCACCGAAGACTGCAGACTCCGAGGGAAAGCCGTATGTTGACTCAGAGGGGAGTCCGACGGTGAAGCGTCCCAACCCTTGTGTCGAGCTGCCTTACACGTACCTCATGGCTTGGTACGTGATGCATTGCCCTTCCTTGATGACGGCGGTGCGTTGGAGGGAGAGTTCTGTCCCTTTTGTACAGCGATTGGAGGGTTCGAAATGGCGTGATCCTTATATATATTACGTCCGGAAGTGCCTTTCAGACCCTGCGAACTACCAGCTCAATCGCTGCCTCCCCCAGATCGCTGGTGCATCTCTCGGGGATCTACTTGTTGATTCTGTCGGCCCAGATGACTTCACGAGGTTATCCGCGGGAGCCTTCTGGTGGTTGCTCAATATCCGGCCCGGATATGTGCTTTTCCGACAAGGAACGTCATGCACCATTGAGCCGTACATGCCGAATCACTTCGCTCGACAGTTCGGCTATGATCAGCTCTATGTCGGGAACCCCAATGCTCGACTCGCCTTCGAAGGGAACCTGTTCGAGGGTGCCCGGGCCTGGTACTATAGTGGCTGGAGGGACGGGAGTAACTTTCCGTCTACCTCTCGAAGGGCCCAAGTGTCGTACGAGCTTCAGCTTCTGCACTTGGTACTCCCAGGCCATCCAAACACCAGACTTTTTTCCGGCGTCTTCATGCATCGAGAGCATCAATGCAAGTCTCGAGGCAAGGACGGATTCTAGTAAACCGACGAAACTCGTAGAACAGTACCTGAAGGCCCAAAAGGAGGTCGGGCGAAGAATGAGAAGGGAGCCACGAGCCATGGAGCCACGACCACCAAGGGCGGAGCCACAAGCGACTGGGGCAGAGCCGCAAGCAACTAAGTCTCGACAGGCGGTGAGCAAGCGTCGTCAAGGCTCTACTCCCACTGCTGAACCCGCTCCGAAGAAGGTTCGAAGGGACTTGACAACCGAAGTCTCTCGACCCGAAGACGTCCCTGCTGTCGTTGAGCCACTGAGGGAAGAAGACATAGCTGAAGAGGATATTCCTTTAGTCCGTCCCCCTAGGTCGAGCAGCAAAGAGCGTAGGTCTGTGGAGGAAGGGGAGCTCGTTGACAGAGCCACGACTGTTGACGAGGATGAGCAGCCTGAGGTCGACATCATGAGCGGAGGAGATGTCAATATTCCGGGGGTTTCGGTTCAACCCGGGTCTTCACCTGCTCGTGAAGGGAGAGATGAGGCACAACAACCTGGGTCGTCCTTGTGTCTTCATTTCCAGTCCTCGGGCAGTTGACCCCAGCCCTACCACTGGGGTAGTTGGAGGCAAGGCTCCACCTGCAGGGGTTTCGCGCGAGGCGCTATCGTCTTCCTCACTCTCAAGGAAAGCGAGTTGAAGACGATGTTGATTACGGTGATGAACCCACTTTTCCTGATCCGAGAAAGTTCTCCCATATCTCGGAGGAAGAAATATACGGGGGTGAGCCATCAACGGTATCGTAGCCGGCGGTTGTTCCCGTTGGAGGTACTCTTTTCACCTTTTGACCTAATTTCCCTTTTTAATTTTGAAGAGGAGGCTTTAACATTCTCCCTTTTATATTGCAGGATTGGCTGAGAACGTCGAAGCTGCATCCTCCTCGCAGATCGAGGAGATGGTACAAGAGTTGACCCAGCCAGAAGGGGTTACGGCTTTAGTTGCCGAGATAACTCCAGCGGGGGCAACTACTGATGCCGGGGAGGCTTCTCCTTTGCCGGAAGAGGAGACAACCCCTAAGGCCGGGGAAGAACCCACTCTGCCGGATGAAGGGGTTGCTATTGAAGCTAGGGAGACTTCCACTCCGCAGGACTTGCCCAAGGATTCGGCGTCTCTGGACCTCCCAGATGGTAAGGAAGTTCTGATATATTAAATGTTTCGCTTTTCACCTTTGTGGCTAATGTTGTGGTCATTTGCAGAGGGAACTAAGGGGGCTCAGGTGAGGAGTCCAATGATTGATATCCCTCCGGAAGGCCACACGGCTCAGGTCTCGACTGAAGTTTCTGAGGAGGAGGTTCCTGCAGAGATAGCACCTCTGGAAACGCCCGAGGCTACTTCTGCTCTAGCCGTATCGGTGGTCAGCACAACTCTTGTGCGAGAAGATCCGCCTTATATCCCTTATCCCGTGACAGAAAAGGGGTCAGGAAGCTTCCCAGGCGGTGACGATATGGGGGAACTGGCACGCCAGATGGTGCAACAATTCTTTGCTTCGATGGGATCATGTATTGATCTCATTTTACGAGGAAGCAGCTCTTTCAATTTTGCCCAGACGCTTCTCAGAAATCTGGCCGAGAACGTCGAATTAACCGGAGGTCCCTCACTTGCCCAGGCGTGTCTGCGGGTGGTGGAGCAACTGGGAGATGACCTGCACGAGCTGAAATCTTTGGAAAATGCCAACTCTTCTAGTGAGGCCCAGGCCACCCTAACCCGGCTCTTAGCTGCTCAAGAACAAGAGCGACAGGAGGCAGAGGCACAAATAGATGCAGAGATCCGCAGCCTCGAATATTCCCAGGCTGAATGTCAGAAACTAACTGACGATTCAAGGGAATCCGAGATTGTCATGCAGAGCACGGAGCACGTCATCATCAGTGCTCGGGACACCATTGCCAAGGCTCGGGACACCATTGCCAAGGCAGAAGCTGTGCTTGCGATCAATGAGAAGAAGCTTGTTACCATCAAAGAGGAGCTTGCGGAGCAACAGGCGGCTAAGGCGCGAGCTGAAGAGAATCTGTCTCTACATTCTTCCAGGGTGGAATCCCTGCGAGCGCAGCTGGCTGCAAAACCTTCCTATCTGAAGAGGAGCTGTAGGTCCAAGCCATGATGGAGGCTGAGAAGGCACGTCAGATCAAGATGCATCATCTCAGGGAGCAAATCCGTTCCTTGGCGAGCCAGGACATTTAGCCTTCTTTCTCTTTTTTTTTTTTTAAGAAAAGGACACTCTTTTTATCAGAGTGTTTGTATCCACTTTTGATATAAAAAGGATATTTTTTTTTCCATCTTCTTCGTTTAGCTGTGGATGAATCCAACTTCTTGATCACTGGCTGTGAATACTGAACTTAGGTAAGTTCTTTCGATGAAACGCAGCAGCATCGACTCGCGGCCTCTGTTCACGGGGAGACGGGGTATCAGTTCAGAAGAACTTGGGCAGAACCAAGTTCTTTGGGCGAAATGCAGCGTCGATCCATAGGGAGACGCGGCCAAAAGTTTAGCAGGACTTGGGCAGAACCAAGTTCTTTTGATGAGACGCAGCGTCAATCCATAAGGAGACGCGGCCATGAGTTCAGAAGACTTGGGCAGAACCAAGTTCTTTTGATGAGACGCAGCGTCAATCCATAAGGAGATGCGGCCATGGTTCAGAAGACTTGGGCAGAACCAAGTTCTTTTGATGAGACGCAGCGTCAATCCATAAGGAGATGCGGCCATGGTTCAGACGACGCGGCATCCGTCTGTAGGAGAGACGCGAATCTGCTTCGCTAGGAAAGACGCGGATCAAGCAGACGCGAGGGACGTAGCCTTGTGCATTTTCCATCAATCCCAAAATGGACTAAGTGTTCTCCTTTAAAAAGGACCCCGTTTGCTGAGGGGACGCGACTTTGCATCACGCGGACATTCCTCTAGGACGCGGGTGATCGTCATCCAATCTGGGGAGGGGACGCGAATTTTGGATACGTTTCCTCAATCTGCGTCTTGGTGTAACCTCCCAGGCGTTACATACAGCCTTGATGTGATCTTCAAATCTTTATTGATGATCGGGAATGCTGTTTCCCGAAGGGGTTATCCACGCGTCGGTTCTTATTGGTCTTGAGCGTCAATTCCCTTTAATGAGAAACCGATACGGGTGGTTGGAGATTAGCGCCTGCGACGGTTTTCGAAACGGCGTTACACGCGTCAGTCCCTTAGTGGACCTTGACAATCGTGCGTTCATTAAGGCCAGCGGTTCAGATTAAGAGATCATTAATTGCAGTCATCGGGGGCTGCCTATAAATAGGACGCACCCTCTCCTTCAATCCAATCTTTGGACTGTTTTTCTTTTTTTTTTTAGAGCGAGCGCTCTGAGAACTTCATCTTCTTCAGAGTATTGTCTCCATGGATGAGGATGGTTCTGTGGATGAAGATGACCCAGGGCTTGTATGCTCCTGTTTGGTCTCTTCCCTGATCATCTTGCACGCCCGCGTTTGGATGCAGAGAGCCCGACTCTTGGTAGAGGCCTCTGTTGGTATGCCGTCCCGATTAGCCATGATATTTTAATCTACCACGGCCTGCACCTTGGCATCACCATTATCTGGACCCCCTCACGAAGTCTGTGTTGGTGCATTCCTTCTGGAATTTGCGCCACAGATTTAAACTTCTCTGGACGCGAGTGCAGGGGTCTTTGGCACTTGGCGCTGGCTTTGTTCACAAAGTTTGCGTTTCAAAGCCACTGTCTTGGCGCGTTTTATGGCTACTGCCTTAGACGAATTCTAAAAAGGTTTCAGACCCGAGCCTTGCAACTCTTGTTCACTCAACAAGGAGATGGCAACTTTCGGCGTCTGTGCCTTTTTTGGCGTCTGTGCTTTCGACTTGGGCGTAGAATGAGACCGCGTTTTGATTCGCGTTTGTCTCTGCTGACGCAGCAGTTTGGCTCACCGCGTGGGTCATTCGCGTCTGCTTGGCTGACTGCGTGGATCATTCCCGCGTCTGCTTGGCTGACTGCATGGATCATTCCCGCGTTTGCAGTCTGCATTTGCGACTTAGTTTTTCTCTGTTGAAACATACTAAGTTGCAGATTGTTCTGATTCCTTTGTTTCATTCCTTGCAGGTAGACTTGCTGGTTTGCTGGGCCCCTGGAAGGATGCTTTGGCCGGCGAACTTGTTCGATGTTCACCTATAAGAGAGTATATTATGGTCCTCGTCACCTATAAGAGAGTATATTACGTCTCTGACCAGGACCCAACCCTCGCCAAGGTCTCTTCAGATCTGCTTCGCCATTCATGCCTGCTGGCAAGAGATGGTCAGGCTATGCATGACGGCGATGAGGGTTCCGGCGGTTGCGGTGGCGGACAAGATCCTCTTCCTCTCCCACTCCAGAAGTCACATCAAGGACTCGTCATGTCTGCTGGATGGTCTGCTGGGGGAAGAGATGTTCATGAACGAAGGGTTGCAGGACTTTCTGCTGCCACCGGACCTCAAGAACACCATTGCTCTTAGCTTAGTCCGCTAGGGCGCTTTCGATGTTTACATCGTGCATCGTGGTGTAACCAGCTTCTATTGTAGCCACAAAACATCGCGCACTTGGAATCAGACGCGGCTTAGGAGTGAGTGCAACCTCTTAAGAGAGAGAGGGACTTCTTTGTACTCCTTAATTGTAACACTCAATCTTATTGTATAAGAGAGCGTTTTTACTATAACACTCCATCTTATTGTATAAGAGAGCGTTTTGTATCACTTTCATATGTTCGGAAATAAATAAAAGTGACACTTTCTTTTTGCCTCTTTCCTTGTCTTGAACTTTTTGTCTTAGACTGGTAGAAGCAAAGAATCTTTGACTTTGTCAAAATTATGATGATAATCTCAACAAGTCAAACTTTGGAGGGAAAGATCCTATTTCAGGAACTCTCACAGTACTGTCAGAGGTGTAATATTAACTTGACAGGGATGAAATAATTTTTTGGTGGACCTGCCACTTTATAAGAGAAAGCGACAAGTAGAATTGGTACCCCCAGGGAGGGTGAACTTTTATCAAGTGTTTGAGATTAACTTGATTGAGCTCAACTGGGGATTTGAGGGAAATACTGTTGATGGTATAGTATTAACCTAACAATGTTTTTAGGTAGACTTGTTGTTCTGCTAAAGAGAATAACAAGTGGGACTAGACTCGTGGGGAATATAAGAAAGTTTGTTACCGTCAGAGGTGTGATATTAACTTAACGGGTTGAAAGTGGTCTTGTCAGAAGTGTAATGTTAACTTGACAAGGATGTGAGTCAGAGGTGTGATATTAACTTAACTCAGAAGTGTCACTGTCATAGGTGTAATGTTTAACTTGACAATGAGGGAATGCTAGAGGTGTAATGTTGAACTTAGCATTGGTCATCTCGGCTTGGATAAGGAAGTCCGAGGGAAAGTCATGGCTATAGGTGTATTGTTGAACTTAGCAATGACTTGGATACTAGAGGTGTGGTGTTAACTTAGCATCATCCATTTCAGCTTCGATATGGAAGTCTGAAGAAGAGTGACTGTCAGAGGTGTAATATTAAACCTGGCAGAAACTTGATTACTGTTTAGAGGTGTGGTGTTGAACTTTAACAGCAATTTGTCAGAGGTGTGATGTTAACTTGACAAAGATTGACTCATGATAAGAGCAATTTTGAGGACCTGTCATTCTATTGGTGAGAATTGACAAGTGAAAATTTGAAGTGCCAGAGGTGTAGTGTTAACTTGGCAAATTTGAAGATTTGGTACTCCGTGTAGAGTTGACAAGCAAAATTTGTACTCGACAAGGAATATTAAAAAGTTTCCATTACCAGAGGTGTAGTGTTAACTTAGTAATGGTTGTATTTTGTAGACCTACCATTCTGTGGATGAGAATTGGTAGGGGATTTTGGAGGAAAGAGTGGAGCCAAGTCCACTTAGGATTTTTAGCAAACCCTCAGCTATCAACGGATTTGAGGTGCCTTTACCAACTACCGTTTGAGTTGGGCTAGCCATGCTATTCCCCTCAGCATGATGAGTTGTCGAAGACTTATGTTGGGCTTAAAAGCCAACATTTTCCTCTATCCTTAGCCGTCGGAGGCGTCGGATCAAATCGGAACATGTCCCTTAAGATTTTTAGCAAATCCTCAGCTGTCAACGGGTTTGATATGCCTTTACCAACTACCGTTTGAGTTGGGCTGGCCATGCTATTCCCCTCAGCATGATGAGTTGTCGAAGACTTATGTTGGGCTTAAAAGCCAACATTTTCCTCTATCCTTAGCCGTCGGAGGCGTCGGATGTTTTGATCAGAGGTGTACTTTTAACTTGATCGGCGGAAGGATACCATCTAGGGATAGTACTTCTTCAGGAACCTGCCGTTAATAGGCATCATGAGTGTATCGCCATTCGAGGTTATGAGGCGATATGATCCATTTGAGTAGACTGACTCTACTACAAATGGTCCTTCCCATTTGGGTTGGAATTTTCCTTTTGTCTTGTGCGTCATTACCATGGGTCTTCTGACGGCTAAGACTAGGTCGCCTTTCTTGAAAGTTCGCACTTTAACTTTCTTGTTGAAGGCTCTGGTGATTCGAGCCTGGTAGAGCTCGATTTGCTGTTGGGCTTGCAGACGCTTGTCGTCTAAGGCCTCCAGTTCTTGGAGTCGCTGTCGATGCTTCTCCTCTGTCGTCATCTCCGCTGTCAAGGCGACACGTAGAGATGGAATTTGGATCTCCAGGGGAAGCACGGCTTCACATCCGTATACCAAGGAAAACGGCGTGGCCTTAGTCGGGGTTCGCACAGTTGTGCGATAAGCCCATAAGCATTCACCCAACTTGTCGTCCCAGTCTCGTTGACTTTTCGAGACGAACTTTTTGAGAAGCTTGCCAATAGTCTTTTGAAAGCTTCTGCGAGGCCATTGGCGGCAGGATAGTATGCCGTTGAGGACACACTCTGGATTCTGAACTTAGCGCAGAATCTCTGGAAAGCCTGGCTGATGAACTGGGGTCCATTGTCATGGACAATTCGCCGAGGTACGCCGAAACGGTAAATAACGTGATGTTTCACAAACTTGATCACGTTCGACGACTTGACCTCCTTCAAAGGAATGGCTTCGGCCCATTTAGAGAAGTAATCGGTTATTGCCAGAATGAACCGATGTCCTTTTGATGATGGCGGGCTGATAGGTCCGACCACGTCCATGCCCCACATTTCAAATGGCCAGGTAGAGGCCGTAGAGTGGAGATAGTCTGCGCTTGATGGATAAATTCACCATGCACTTGGCAGGCGTGACATTCTTGGCATAAGTGACGGCCTCGGCAATTATCTTAGGCCAGTAGTAACCCAATCTTTGGAGTCGATGTGCCAGTCTTGGGCCAGGTTGATGGGCTCCACACATACCGTCGTGGGCCTCTTTCAATACTTCTTGTGCTTCGTTTGGTGAGAGGCACCGGAGTAAGATCCCGTCATGCGATCGACGATACAATGTTCGCGTAATCGCATTATAATAGAATTTGGGGCTTTCCTTCGAATGGCAGCCGCTTCTTTGGCGTCTTCAGGCAGGATACCATACAAGACGAAATCAATGTAGGGGAACCGCCAGTCTCTACGCTCTGGACCGGTTGACGCTTCAAGTGCTTCTTGCTTCTTCGCGGTGACGACCTCCCGTTGACTCCTGATAATCCTCAAGAGCATTTCTCGGGCAATACAGGTCGTGGCTGTAGACGAATATCTTCTCCATTGCTCCAGCTGGAAGAGCTAGGGAGGCAGCCAGGGATGCGAGTGCATCGGCGTGCGCATTTTGCCTGCGTGGTACATGGTCGATGTAGAAGCTTGTAAATCCCTCGGCCATGCGGATAGTTGCATTGTAATAGGGTACCAAGTCTTCATGTCTGACTTCGTACTCCTCGCGAACTTGGCTGACGATGAGTTTAGAGTCACCGTATGCCTCGAGATTTTTAACGCCAATCTCATCGGCGAATTGCATCCCAATCAAAAGAGCGTTGTATTCCGCCACATTATTGGAACAAGGCTCGGTCAGTGAGACAGCTCGGGGAATCACATAATTTTGTGGGGAGACGAGTATCACTCCTACCCCCGCTACTATGTGTCCCTTCGGGCTTGTTCTTGATGCACCGTCGAAGAAAAGTTGCCATACTTGACTTTCGAACGATGTCTGAGTCTGGTAGACTTCGGCAACTTCATCTGGGGGATCCTCGTAGAGTTTGACTGCCCTCGGATCTGGGTGTTCAGCTAAGAAGTCCGCCACCGCTTGTCCCTTAATAGCTTTTTGTGGCAGAAAATGCATCTCATATTGTGATAGCAATATGGCCCATTTTGCCAGTCGGCCATTTAGCGATGAAGGTTTAGTCATAAGTAACCTCAGAGGGTTGACTTTTGATATGACATTTATAGTTTGGCCTACCAGATAGTGTCGCATTTTCTGGATAGCGAACACCAGTGCCAAACATTCCTTCTCGATCGGGTTATACCGATGTTCGGCTCCGATCATTGTTCTACTCAGATAGTAGATTGCTTGCTCACGTCCCTGATCGTCATTCTGAGCTAGTAGAGCTCCCAAAGAATGATCCATTGCTCGAACGTACACCAGAAACGGCTTTCGGATACTGGAGCTGCAAGGACTGGTGGTTGGGTGAGGTATTGCTTGATTTCCTCGAATGCTTGTTGACAAGCGTCGTCCCAAATGAACGAGACACCCTTCTTCATCAGCTTAGCGAAGGGTTGGCATCTTCCGGAAAGGTTTGAGATGAACCTGCGGATGTACGCCAATCGTCCTTGTAATCCCCTGAGCTCCTTGAGGCTTCTCGGGGGTTGCATCTCCTGGATAGCGCGGATCTTTTCCGGGTCCAAATGGATTCCGGTGGAGGTTACAATAAATCCTAAGAATTTGCCACTGGCCACCCCCAGGAAGGACTTTGTGGATTCATCTTCAATTGATGAGCTCGCATGATGTCAAAGACCAACTTCAAGTCCGCTATGTGATCACCTTTAGTGCGGCTTTTACCGCGATGTCATCAACATAACATTCCATCGTTTTGCGTATTTGCTGATGGAAAATGGCATTCATGGCCCTTTGATATGTTGCCCCTGCATTCTTCAGTCGAAGGGCATGATGGTGTAGCAATACACTCCTAGGGGTGTCCTGAAGGAGGTGTGCTTTCGTCGTCATCAGGATACATTTTGATTTGATTGTATCCTGAGAATCCGTCGATGAAGGACATTCGTTCGAATCCACAAGTATTGTCAATCATGACATCTGTGATCGGTAATGGGAATTCGTCCTTGGGGCAGGCCTCGTTTAGATCACGGAAGTCGATGCAGATCCGAATTTTCCCGTTCTTCTTGGAAACGGGGACGATGTTGGCTACCCAGTCGGGATGCTGTTCTTCCCTGATGAAGCCAGAATCAATAAGTTTTCTGACTTCTGATTGAATTGCCTCCATTATTTCTGGATGAAACCGTCGCTGCTGTTGTTTGACAGGTTTTACGTCCGGATTGATGTTGAGGCGGTGCATGGCCACTTGAGGATCAAGTCCTGGCATGTCCTCATAATTCCAGGCGAAGACGTCTATATAATCTTGTACAAGAGATATTAGATCCTTCTTCTCCGATGGTGACAGGCCGTCACTTATGAAGATGGGCTAGGGGTTGGCCTCATCTCCTAGGTTGATCTGAACAACCTTGTCTTCTGTGGGTGGCTCACGCTGTTCAAAGCGGGTATCCCAAAGAGCATTTAAATGTTTGATCCATGGATCTGTATCAGATTGGATCATTTCTTCATTTCCATCTTCCAGGTGGCTTGTCGAAACCATGTTCACTGAAAGTTCCTTGAAGATGTTGCCGACACTGACATCTGACTCCCAAGATGATGTGTCTGAAGAGTAATCGTTGTTCGACAATTCTTGAGAACCGGAGGGCTGATGGGATTGGAGTTGATACATAGCCCAACCCCCTGCGCGTCCGATGATAATAATCGGGTGCCTTCCCTTTCGGCACAAAGGGTCGAAGTAGCGTTCTCCTTCCTTTGCCAAAGTTCAACCCGGGTCTGTTGGTTAGATCATACCCCATGCACTTCATCATTTTGAGCGCTTTTGGTTCATAATGACTGAGCTGAGGGGATTCCTCCTCACTTTCTGAGTCTTCGCGGGGCGTCGGTTCAGAAAAGATTCGCCCAAAAAGGATTGGTTTTTGCCTTTTTCGTCTTGTCGGAACCATGAATATAGATTCCTGCGCATTACCATTATCCTGGTATGTCCCGAAAGATGATTTTACTGGTACATGCAATGATGTCAAAGCATCTATTGCCGACCAGATGTCATCGTCTACGTCGGTACTAGTATCCGACGGTATTGAATCGGATGCACACGCAGAAAATACTCAAAGTCTAAATTCTCATTAATATACCAACCGCCTGCATCGTCGGTGGTATTATCAACATCGAGCTTATTAGTGCTCTTTACAAGTGGTTCCAACTTCCACAGGCACTCTTCTTGCTCGGGCTCAATGTCAGCCTCATTACCAGGGTCTGGCACTTCCGGTTGCGGGGTTTCATCCACCGGATCCTGATATAGGAGGGAGTCCGTGAAATAATTTTCGACCCCTTAAACGGATACCTTTCGGCAACCAACGTTTGCACCTTCCACTCGCGTCAATGTATTTCATGACTTGGTGAAGAGTGGAGGGAACGATGGAGTTGCGGTGAATCCATGGTCGCCCCAGCAGCATTGTAGGAAGTGTCGGCATCGATGACGTAGCATGTCACCTCCGACTTGAGGCTCCCAATCTGGCACTTGAGCTTGATCTTCCCCATCGGACGGGTACCGTTGGCATTGAACCCGTAGATGGTGTCTGTGTAGGGCTCAGACGGTGGGTAGGGATGCCGAGGTGTTGCATGACTCGGCGAGGCATGATGCTCAATGCGGACCCTGGATCTACTGAATGCGGTTCACCTCAGATGATCCGATATAACCTGTGAAGTACAGGGGTCAATCATGCTTCCCTTTGACCTGCATATCATCTGCCGTGAAGGTAATGCAGGGAGCATTCTGGGAGGTGTGGAGACAATCTCTACCTCTTCCTTCTTCGGCACCTGGGTCATAAAGACCTCAGCGTTTGCCAGCGCTTCTTGTAGAGCCTCCCTGGTCGACTTTGATAGTCTTAGAAGCTCATACAGGGTGATCCGCGCCGGGATGTTGGCCAATTGAGCCAAGACATCAAGCGGTAAGGCGTTGTGGATCCTTCCGCTATAACCCTTTTGAAGGGCTCGAGAGAATCGAGTCTCTTTTGTTTCTCCACCGGTGGCTTTGTGGAGGGCCTAGTTGGCTCTGCAGCCGGTTGTGGAGGGGATACCGCCGTCTCGCCGTACTGTTTCAGGTATGCCTGTCCTGAACGGTTCCCGTTGTTGGCTGGTTGGGCTCTACGGCCAAGACTATTGTTTCCTCTTCTGAATCAGTCAGTGAGGGAACATCATCCTCTGCTTCTCGGGAGGAAGCACATACACATGGCAGGACGAAGCTTTTGCCTTGCCTTTGGACTTCCTGTGGTTACAGTAGTCCACTGCTGGCTGTCTACTAAGTTAGGGTGGACCCACATAATTCCCCTTGAGGCGTAGGGGACGGGTACCAAGCCTTTCTCCTGCTGCTGGTGAGGGTCTGTGTTGACTATTCTCAGTTCTCCTCTTGGAATAGGGATCACCCCGCAGGCGTTGGGGGTTGTCTTCCGAACTGGAGAGCTGACGTCACATTGGCCGTCACCTTCTTCTGCTCTGGTCGGAGTTTTAACACTTCCGCGTCAATCAGAGCTTGAAGGACATCCTTGAAGATGTAGCAGCTTTGGTAGGATGTCCCAACATCCTGTGATACATGCAGTAGTTGGGGTTGTCGGTCTTGCCGACTTCCTCCGGGCGCCTAATTTCAGGGAGCTTCAGTCGGTTGCTCTTGTTGAGTAGCTTGAAGAGGGAATCGACATGTTCCTCCTTGAAGGAATACTGCTTGTTGGCGCGGGGTTGGCTTGAAGAGCCACTCGCCTTGGCTGGTTGAGGTTTAGTGGGAGATTTGGTCTCCGTCGCCAAATTATCCTTCCGCTTCGTCTGGAGGGAGGTGTCTGGTGCTCGCCTGGTCGACCTTTCCGGCCTAGGCTTGCCTTCTTCTGCCCTGACGCGGGCAACAATCTCCTCAGCCTGTTCACCTTGTTGGACTAATTGTTTCTAGGTGCGGCTTTCAGCAACTCCTATTTGAGCAAGGAGTGAGGTTTGGAGGTTGTGGCGGCACGTTTTCCACCAGGGTGGCCTGGGTCATACCGCTTGGACACCGGAGTGCCACGTTCCGAAATCTCTCCACGAAAGATTTGACGGACTCTCCCTTTCGCTGTCTCGTAGCTAACAGGGTGGGCATTGTGACCTCGGAGTCATCTTCGAAGAAGCGTGTTAAGAACAGCTTCTCCAAGTCGCCCCAGTTCTTGATAGAACCTTCCGGGAGTTTCATGAACCACTCAAAGGCCAACCCTTTCAGGGTGCCGATGAATAGTCGCGCCAGGATGGCGTCATTATCTACTACATACCGGTTTGGGATTTGAAGTAGTAGATGTGCTGATTAGGGGACCCCTTCCCATCGAAGGCTTGGAGGGTTGGAGCCTTGAACTTAGGAGGGTACGGGAATAGATCCCACTCAGCTGGATAGGGTCGGACCACTCCAACTTCTTGGAGGGCTTTGCGACTGGCAGGGCAATTGAGGCGTTCCTCCAATTGACTCATCCTTTTAGCATGAGCCTTCTCTGGGTCTTGGTCGCCTTTTACTTGCGACGAGGGTTTGGACGAAACTGGAGGTAGATTGCTGCTCTCTTCAGAAGGTTCGGAAGATGAGCTTCCTCCCTTTCTCCCTGTGCCCTTTGACCTCCTAGGAGGAGATTTCCTCCTGTCTTCCAGCAGTTGTGCAATCGCCTGCTTGAGGGAGTCAATCGACGCCTGCTGAGAAATAATCATGTCCATTTGTGCTTTCTGGACCTGCTCTATACGTCTTGCCGTCTCCTCAGGAGTGCCTGTCATGTAGGCAAGGGTCTCCTTCTCGACGGAAGAGTTCGAAGCCCCTGATTCCACTACGGCGGGAGTGGGAATCATTCACTCTAACGCCATGGGCTAAGGCATTATAGTCAATTGGGGGAATGGCCCCGTCCGGGTGTGCGGAGTGTGTCGATACACCCCCTTCCGGTTCAGAGTCAGACTCGAATCATCTGAGCCGACTGCAATTTGTTTTCCCTTGCTCCTGCTTGTCATATTTGCAGTGAGCTCGGGGTACTCAACGTCAGAGAAGGTTCTCCTTCTGTGGGAGCGTCTTCTTTTAGCTGACGG